>SJYO01036187.1:19665973-19890973 GCA_006410555.1 Capra ibex
AGAAATAAATCGTTTTGTGTTAATCTTCTATACTCAGTATTTTTATAGAAAGTGTCATCATCGTTTTGATATTTCGTTGATGTTTGTTTTAATTGTTTGCTAGAAAAACTTTTTTAATATTTTTTCAAATGACTCTATGTAACTTCTGGACATATTCATTCTCTTTATAACTTCTTAAGGAGAAAAGGTAGTATTAGTATCGGAACAGATTGGTCAGCACAGGTTGAGAAACGCTGGGGCACCTGACATCGGATGGTCCGAAGAGATAGGTACCCTAAGAGGTCCGTTCTTATGACCTCACCCAATGGTAAAGGAAGAGGTCCCCTAGAAGGACTGGGTCCCTAGATTGCGCCCACAGGAGGTAACCTCCGTCTGTGAAATTGGAGACTCGTCCTTGACTATTAAACAGTCAACTAGTATCGTTCGAAGAATTCCGTGCCTTATTAATTTTTGTTTCTATTTATATTTGGACTTCATAAAATAACGTCGAAAGTTGTATATTTAAATGTAATATGTAGTTACAAAAAGGTATCTCGAATTGACATTCAGAATGAAATTTGTTCCTAACTAACCTCAAGGAGTGACTGAAAAAACGTATTTAGTATAGGCATTTCCGTCATAAAGTTTCAAGTCAAAGTAAAAGAAACTTCACTCTGATCATCATCTTTCATAACTACTTCGTTAGACTCTCGTCTTAGGAGGATCTTAAAGTGTTAAAGGAATAGGATTATAAACTGATTAAAGAGAAATGTAGATTAAAATCGTTGAAGGGAAGTAACTCAGAAAAGTTTCACAAGTTAAAGCGAAACCATCTTTGCGATTAAGAGAGGAAAACGTACTACAACCAAACACTTTATAAATTAATTTAACGTATTATTACAATTGATCTCGTCTACAGTGTTTTCCCACACATTCGACAGTAGAGTAAACTTTGTACACCCACAAGACCCTCACAAGATCGACCCACGTAAGTCTCACATTACCCACAGGTACTCATATAAAGTTCATTAAACCAATACTTCTCAAACTGAGTTATAACGTTTCTACAATTAAGAAGGTTTTAACGGAGTATTTAAATCACACTAACGACCTTAAAGGTATCTTGACTAAGAGTTTACGTACTCATTCTCAAAATTATTTTTATTTTAACTCTCGTTTTTTCTCTTAACCTGGATGATCTCTAGTTTTGTAATACTCAAACATCAACGATACCCATTCGCACTCTTTATCTAGTCTTATTTATTCTTTCTTTAATCTTATTTCTTTGTTCATATACGTACATATTTTTAAACCTCTATTAAGGGACCGTCACGTCACCAAATCCTGAGACACAAAAGTAACGACTTCCGGATTCAAGTTAGGGACCAACCACTTGATTCTAGGACTTTTGATTTTGTTTGTCTTTTTTTTTCCTTATTTTTCTTTGTAAACTTTCATTACCATGACCCCGTTAACCGAGAGGTTTGTGTTTTTTTAAAGTCAGAGGACTTGAAATACCCAATTTCTGGGTTTACAAATGTATATACAATATTTTAGAGTCCTTTTTAAATAAATTTTTATGTTTTTATTTTTTCTTTATGACTATTTAAATAAACTATTTATTTTTCTCTCTTTCTTTTGAAGACATATTGTATTTTTATGGTATTCATTTAAATTTTACGTTTGTCTGACCCTCTTCTAAAAACGTTGTGTAAAGTATTTGTTTCATAAACAGAGAATTTACAGATTTCCTATAGTTGTTTGGTTATGTTTTTTTGGTTTGTCGACTTGTATTTTTACCCGTTTTATATATTTCCTTAAAATGTGTCTTCCGTTTTATGTTTACCAGTTATTTTGTACTTTTCTACGAGTAAAGTGCATGTATGACACCTTTCTTTCCTTTGAAGCAAATTTTACCTCAACCCTTTGGACTTCCCCCTCGAGAGTGTACGTGTGTAGTGGTGAAGGATATCTGGGGTCTGAAAGCTGGCGTTCGACGGGTGCCGGACGTCGACCACTCGTTCTCGGTGGCGAGAGGGATCAAAGGGGGAAAGAAGACATTTCCGTTCGGGGAGGGAACAAGAGATCAAGAGAAAAGACTTTGACGTTAAGAGACGATAAGGATTTGTTTGAGTAAAACGACCATATACTTGACCGAGACAACAAAAAATTTTCCAGTTATAATGATTAATCCTTTTACTTTTTTTTTGTTTTTTTGTGTTTGACATGCTCTGTGGTAAAAATGGGAAGTCTATTCGTATTTAGTTCAATTGTTTATATATTCATTTACCTTTCTTACTATTCTTGGTCCTTCTGACACTTCTTGGTCCACGAGGTTGTATGATGACTACCAAAAACTCCCATTGACTCGTCATAAGTTTGTGTGAACATATCAAAAAAAAAGTAAAAGGATTAATCATTACAACTGGAAATTTTTTGTTGTCTCGGTCAAGTATATGGTCGTTTTACTCAAACAAAAGGAGTCTCGAGTCAACCATTTCTTAGGTCCTCTGGGGTCCAAGATAAGGACCCAACCCTTCTAGGGGGCCTCTTCCGTATCCGATGACTGAAGTCATAAGAACAGGAAGGGAACACCGAGTCGAACGTTTCTTAAGTGAACGTTAACCCCTCTGGACACAAGTTAGCGACCCAGGTTTTCTAGGGGACTTCATGCCTTTTCGATGGGTGAGTTCATAAAACCGGACCTCTTAAGGTACCTGATTCAGGTGCCACAATGTTTCTCAGACTGGGTTGCCTCGGTAAAAGTACTCGTCATAAGTAATTTTAATTTTTACGTATCTGGGTCATTAAGGGAAAAAAGTATTTCTCGAATGTGAAAGTACGTACACATTACTCTGGTCAAGTTTCCACAGACAATTTCAGCATCACTTAACTTGTCGGATGTCCATCATGTTTCAAGTTGTTTTACGTAATTTAAGTATTCTGTAGAATAAGATATTGTAAACTTTCTTTGTCTGACCGAGAAACATATTATTATACCCATCACGATTTTTTACAAACGACTCACTATTCATTCATGACTAACTGTGGATATCATCGTCAAAGACACCCATGTACATATTAATCTTTTTATTATTGGTAAATTTTTAGTATTGTCCCGTCGTTACTCAACTTTATTTTTTCCTCAGATTTAAATAACTAACACCGAAAAATTTTCTTGGATATAAATACAAAATGAACACATTGATTTTTAATTAAAATTTTTCATTGTCACTTGTATGAACTTAACGTTCGAGGGACTCCTTGTCCTATCTGTTGAAAATTAAAGGTTGTATTCGGGTCACAGACTGTGTCTCACGACGACGACCCACAGGCTGAGTAACACTGGGGTACCTGATATCGGGTGGTCCGAGGAAACAGGTACCTTAAAAGGTCCGGTCTTATGACCTCACCCAACGGTAAAGGAAGAGGTCCCCTAGAAGGATTGGATCCTTAGCTTGGGTGCAGAGTCTAATCTACCCCCCTAAGAAATGGTGACTCAGTGGTCCCTTCGGGAAGACTGTGTCTCAACGTGAGTCATTTCAAACCACTTTACAAATTTCTCTACTCACCTACTTATCTACTCACCTACTTATCTACTCACCAATCTGCCCACTCAGTGACTGTACCACTCGACTGAACCCGTCTCAACCATCTCCCTACTGGGTGTATAAAAAAATTTTCAGACTGTTGGAAAGGTGACTACGAAAGAACTCTTATCACTACCCACCACAATCAGACGATTCCAACAGTATTGTTCTATGGTGTCTGTCCCACCGAATTTTTGTCTGTAAATCCCTGAAGGGACCATCAGGCACCGATTCTGAGACTCTAAGGTTACGTCTCCCGACCCTAAGTTAGGGAGTAATCCCTTGATCTAGGGTGTACGACGTTGGTTTCTGGACTGGTCGGTTTATTCTCTGTTTTTTTGTCCCCAAATAAAAGAGTATCAAGACTCCGACCCTCAGGTTCTAATTCCACGGCAACCCCGACCAAAGACCACTCTGGAGAAAAGGATCGAACGTCTCCAGGTGAAATAGAAGTACGGGAGTGTACCGGAAAGGAGACACACAGACCTCTCTTCCTCTACAGAGACCACTTTGACTTTTTAGAGAGTCAACATAGGTTGAGAAACGCTGGAGTACCTACCATCGGACAGGTACCTTAAGAGGTCCAGTCTTATAACTAATCGACAAGGGTAGAGGTCCCCTTAGAAGGGTTGGGTCCCTAACTCGGATCCAGAGGACGTAACGTCCGTCTAAGAAGTGGTAGGCTCGGTGGTCTTTTTTGGTTCTTATGACCTCACCCATCGGATAAAGAACAGGTCACCTAGAAGGGTTGGGTCTTTAACTTGACCTCAGAGGACGTAACGTCCACCGAAGAAATGGTGGACTCGATGACCCCTTCAGAGACCCCAGAGAATAATAATGACATTCCTGTGTTCAGAATAACCTAATTCCGGAATCGGAATTAAGACCACGGTTCTCACCAAGATCTTCTTGTGTCAGAACTTCTACTCAAAAGATGAACTAAGACCTAAAATACCTTACCCCAGAAATTAACCTAAACTAAACTTTTGTGATTACTGAGTAAAAGTCATCATTTTTTGTGACTAAGGTTCCGAGATAGATCGTTATCTCTTTCCTTTTTTTACAGTGGTAACTGTGAAGACTAGTTCGTACATATTTTTTCGTTCTTAGACCCACTGGTACATATGTTATGAAAGTTTATACAGACAGTTTGAGTATCATGTCACTCCAACCAACTGACGAGGAATACAACGATCTGTTACAACCCCTTTCCTTTTTTACCCTACTGGAGTCCCTAAGGATCAGGGTCGAGTTCCTGGTGTATTCACTCGACCTTCGAAGATGTAGACGAAACTACCTCTGAGTAGAGGACCTCGGTGATCTGACTCTTATGATTATCGTTTCGTTCTTGAGAGGACGATTTCCGATCTAATGTTTCGTCTGACTTAGGAGTCGGAACACCTCACAGAGAGTGATCTCACTCCTGTTCCATACCCTTCCTTACCCCAAGACCATCAACCCTACCCTTGCACACCCTTCTGGAACTACCTGGACCTCTGTAACTCGGGAAGTTAAGATTACTCAGAAGAAACGGTAATCTTCCTCTGAAAGGTGGGTGTAGACTCCCAGAGTCCCCTAATTGGAAATTAACGGGCTCCTTTGACATTAAGAGACTCCGTCGACGGAACGTTCTATTACGGCTAAAAGGAGTTCTGGGTAGAGTGTTGGGGAGAGACGAAGATCTGGATATTGAACTGAGGTCAGGGTCGTCTTGGAATTCCCACTCCTTGTTTCATACTTGTTCTCTTTCTCCACACAATGTGACAGTCTTTTGATGAACTCAAAAGATTAAATCTGTCCGTCTTTAGGCCCCATACCTTTAATCCTCTCGGAGTAGATTATCCTAACCAAGAATTTTCTTCTTCTTGGTACTCTCTCAAGGAGGAGGGAGGTGTCTCCTTTCCGGTGAACTCCTGTGTCACTCTTCTCAACAAAAGTTCGGTCCCTCTTGACAGTACTCTTTGGTTAGGACAACTGTGGAACTTGAGTGAAAGTCGGAGGTCTCGGTGGTCTTTTATCTTCAGAAGACAAATTCGGTGGTTCAGACACCATAGAACAATTTCGTCGGTATCGACTGATTATGTCCATCATATTCCTTTATAAACCCATCGTAGTGGGTTTATAGCGGGACCCATATGGTCCGGGTAAAGTAAAAAAGTGATGAGATAATAAAAAATTAATTAAAAACAAACTTATATCAACTAAGTGTTACAAAATGTCGTTTCACTTAGTCAACATGTATATTTAATATAGATACGAAAGAATCTATGAAAAGGGTATACCCAGTGATATCTCATAACTCATCTCAAAGGACACGATATATCATCTAAGAATAATCAATAGATAAAGTACAATACTTGCACTTTCACTTGCAGCGAGTCAACACAGACTGAGAAACACTGGGATACCTGATATGTCAGGTACCTTAAGAGGTCCGGTCTTATGACCTCACACCCATCGGAAAGGGAAGAGGTTTCTAGAAGGATTGGGTCCCTAACTTGGGTTCAGAGGGAGTAACGTCCGTCTAAGAAATGGTCGACTCGGTGTTCAAGTTAAGTCAAGTCAAGTCAGAGAGTCAACACAGACTGAGAAACGCTGGGGTACTTAACGTCGTACGGTCCGGAGGGACAGGTAGTGGTTGAGGGCCTCAAGTGAGTTTGAGTACACGTAGTTCAACCACTACGGTAGGTCGGTAGAGTAGGAGACAACAGGGGAAGAGGAGGACGGGGGTTAGGGAGGGTCGTAGTCCCAGAAAAGGTTACTCAGTTGATTGACAAGCGTACTCCACCGGTTTCATGACCTCAAAGTCGAAATCGTAGTCAGGAAGGTTTCTTGTGGGTCCTGACTATAGGAAATCTTACCTGAACAACCTAGAGGAACGGTGTTCCCTTCGGGGATAAAATATATATCATCACACACATTACCTCTTCTGTTACCGTGGGGTGAGGTCATGAGAACGGACCTTTTAGGGTACCTGCCTCCTCGCACCACCCGACGTCAGGTACCCTAGCGATTCTCAGCCTGTGCTGACTCGCTGAAGCGAAAGTGAAAAGTGAAAGTACGTAACCTCTTCCTTTGCCGTTGGGTGAGGTGACAAGAACGGACCTCTTAGGGTCCCTGTCCCCTCGGACCACCCGACGGTAGATACCCCAGAGTGTCTCAGTCTGTGTTGACTTCACTGAATCGTCGTCGTCACACACATAAGGTGATGAATTTTTTTTTTTTTTTTTGGTTGTTTAAAAAAGAAAAAATGAAGGTTCCGTGAAACATTCGTTTGCAAAGGAACTGTTCAACCACTAGTGATCGGACCTTCACATAACATAAGAAAAAGTCTCCTCCTACTGATGTCAAACTGAGATCTCCAACTGTTTCCAGACGGAACTCGATGGTTTCGAGTAAGTCGGAGAGAGTATGAAGAACATAGGTTCTTTAATACCTGTGTATTGAAAAAAGAATACAGAATGCAAAACCGTTTTGTCCCGATAGACGTCGATAGACAAGAAGGACTAATTAGACATGAGAAGTATATGTTGAAACAAATCATAGTGGTCGAGGTAGGTAGAAGGACCTCCGACCAGGAGGACCTCACTCAACCTATGGAAAGTCGGACCTTGAATAATGTTACAAAACATTAATAGAGACAAATGTACATAAAAACGAACACCTGACCTTTGCAGAGTCTTTGTCCTAAAAACTGAGTCAAATCATAAAAGGTTTTAATTGTACGTGGACTTAATGGATCTCTAAAACAATTTTAAGTCTAAGAGTAAATTATCGAGATTCTACCCCGGACTCTAAGACGTAAAGAGTGTTCGAGGACCCACTACGGTGACCGTGCCCGAGAACCAGGTGTTACTCATCACTCTAAAAAGGTGCAAAAGACCACGAAAGTCCTAAGTCTTGTTATACCGACGAATACGTTTCTCTCTTTCGATAATTGATAATAAGAAATACACACACCCACGATTCATCGAAGTCAACATAGGCTGAGACACGTTACGATACCTGACCTCGGGCGGTCCGAGGAGACAAGTACCCTAAGAGGTCCGTTTTCATGACCTCGCCCAACGGTACGGGAGGAGGTCCTTTAGAAGGATTGGGTCCCTAGTTTGGGCATAGAGACAGAGAATGTAACCGTTCACCCGAGAAATGACTGATCGCGGTGGAAGTTAAGACCGGAGTTGTAATTTCGGTGAGCTCCTCTGAACTTTGTCAAGAGAACGGATACAGGGTGGGAGTCCTTAACACTAAGTTAATCGACCCTCACCTCGGACCTGGAACCACCCAAAATTTCGAACTTTACACGGAGTACCTGACTCTTGGTGACGAACCCAGACATTTGAGACTTCTACCCCTAAAAAGGAACAATAAGAGCCCGGATAGTGTCTCAGGTCCCATGACCTCGGTGAATTACATTCAGCCAACTCATTTAATTGAGGTATTAGAACCGACCCCGAGTCACAAAGAGTCTACGTCAGTGTAGAAGCCCCACCCGTCTTGTAAAAGAAGTCTTCCTTCCACCACGACCTATACTATGTAAATACTCCACTGTTTCAGTTCCCACTTACACAGTCCCCTACGACTTACTCCTTCCTTGAACCGAGATACTGTGGAACGTCGAGACTACACCCACCATCTCCCCGGAGTGATTCCTACAGTCCCGAAAATTTCAATAACGTTCTTTCTTCGAAACGGGTCTAATATAAGGTTCATTGGAGGAAGTTATCGCTTATCGGGGACGCTCGTTTTTCGTCTAAATTTACTTTGTCAACTAACAAATCAGGTAAACACGTAAAATTTTATGACTTGCACCTATATACATCCGGTCCGCAGAATCGTTTCTCCTAATAACCCTTTGGAGATGACTAGAGGCTTCTGAGATGACTAGAGGCTTCTGAGAAAATTCATTACTAAAGTTTACGACTTTTTCAATCTTGTCAGAGATTCTTTCCGGAATGATTACTTTTTTTTTTTTTTTTTGTTGTTGGGTGTTGTCGGGTCCTTCCGAGAACCGTAGTCTTTTTCCCCGTTTATCAATAAACTCTTCATCAAGTACCATTTCCGTCGGCACTCAGCTCACCGAAGACCCTTATAGGTAACCGATTCCAGGTCGGTTTACCGGTCACCGACCTCCGTCTACCCACGGCTTCGGTCTCGTCTCTTAGAGTACTCTCAGATAGCAACTTAAAAATCCTCAAGACACTCGATCAACAATGTATTTCGGTAATAATTTTGAATTTAATATTTTCGAATACGACCTTATTTAATATACATTTCGTTTGATTATTTATGAGTTTTGAGAAATGAAGGATTAATAAAATGGTGTAAAGTGATAATACATTTGGGACCTCTAATAAATACAGAGAACATTGAAATACCACCTTTATAACGTACTATCCCATGATGACACATAATGAAAAGAAGAGGTGTAAGTTACTACAGTACTACCTTTGAACTCATAAATGTTACGTCTTTATTTATTACGTTTACTCCCAAACTAAGTAACAAAAGAACTGTCAGAACAGAATCCTTTCACTACCTATTTTACAATTATTAAGTATAATTATACAAATATAATTTTACACATGTCACAGAAATCGAAAATGTAATACTTATCTTTTTTGAACAACGTTATTGTTAAGGTCCCAAACTTTTGATGAGGTTAAGTCGTTTCAGTGGGTTCATTAACTGTTTACTCACTTCAAGATTCAGAATTAACCAAGTGACAAACACTAGGAATTAATGAACAATTATTACATTTCGTTCCATAATTGGTTGTAAGTACACTTTTCATGTGTCCAACCAATTAACTTTGGTATCCAACCGATACTTTTTTTTTCAAATCGTTTTTAACTATTTCCGTAAGACATTTTAAGTAAACCGATATATCTTTAATGTCAATTCTTATAACCTATAAAATAATGATAAGTGTTTAATGTTGGATATTATTAAAATATCGTCATTATAAATATTACTTAAATACACACGTATGTATATACATACGTATATAAAAATAAAAGTCTCTTTGCAAATAATTCATAACCCAACCGGTTTTTCGAATAAAGTCAAAAAGACAAGGATCCCTTATTTCAAAAATCGGTTAGGTTATAAATGGTCGGATAATAACATCTCCATTGAACATGAGAAACGATTCTTTTGTTCCTTCGTTGATAACATCTCCAATAGACATAAGAAACGATTCTTTCGTTCCTTCGTTGATACGGATCTCCGTCGTACACGAATTCATGCACTCTGATAGACCCAAGTTTAGATCAAAGACCCATTGAGACTCGTAAATGAATTAAAATAACACTGAATTAAAGGAGTCAGACATGTTGGATGAAGTATACTGACAATACTCTAAATTTACGTCATACATTTTTATTGTGAATCTTGTCTCAGACCACCATGTATGTTTTAATAATATTAAAGTAATAATCTTACTTCCCTTGTTCCCGGAATCGAAGATAAGTGTTTTTCTAGAAGACTTGAAAATAGGTGACCATTTTTCTTTTATTTTACTACGAACACCTTACCACCCAGAACCAACAACTCTCTTCCAACCGTCTATACAAGACTAAATTTTAACCAAAAGACAAGACTAAACCACGTTCCTTTCTTACTCTGGTTATTACCCGTGGTCAAAACTCGGAAGTGAGAAAGAAGGGCCAACGTAGGGATCAAGAGAGGGGAATGTAGGACTGTGACTTTCTATAGTGTAAGATCTAGTGTCGAAACTTCACACTTCCCAATCCTAATCAGATAGTCGTGATGAGATCCACCACCGACCCCACAATTTCAGAGTGACTGAGAATATGCTGTAAACTCCCCCGTCTACTTAAAGTCCTAAGTCTTAGACCTCCCAAATCTTTCGAGATACTACGTATATAACAGATAACACAGTTTTAAGAGTTATCCAAAACTACGTTGTTGACGTCAGTTTATGTACCTATAAGGACATCACTTTGGTAAATTATAAGAGTGGTCCAGTGTGTTTATTTCTGATATTTATCAGAGTGTAGTCAAGTCCAGTCCGAAGTGATGGTCTACTCAAGTCTAGTCCACTTCATAATGGTCGTTTACTCATTACTTTTTTGAACACTCAAACCTTTTGCCGACACCGGTTTGGACCGTTCAGACAGGTCTCCTGCGGTGGGACCCTTACTTGTGCAAAAACAGATGTGAAACATATCAAAACGGACGGACGTCGGGTCAGGAGACAAGGTGGGTACGTTAGGACGGACGAAGGAGGAGGAGGAGGAGGGTAGTCCTCTAAAGATCTCCCTTCTTGATCCTGTACATGAGGAAAAGAAGTGTAAGTAAAAGAAGAATAAGTCATCGTAAAATTAGTAGAGGGTAAGGATGGTCTATTCCCTTCTCCGGACTCTAACACACTCCAACTGGACCTTCAACCTAATATATCCTATATGAACGGACCGTCTCACTGTTCCTTTATCGCTTCCCTATTAGGATACATAAACGTCAAAGGGCCCTTTCTACTAAGTCAACACCTTCTACCAAAAATACTAAACGTTTTGGTAGTTAAGACCTAGAACCCCTACTGGTTTAAGTAAATCTTCGACTAAGACCCCTATCTAAACCTAAATTGGATTTCAGAGTCCCTTACCCCAAAGTTTCGGTTCGTAGTGAAGGTCCTTAAACGGAAATTGTTTTAGTTCTTTATCGTGTTCCCACACTTCTCTGGGACAATCACCAATACAATACTAGATTTGGAAACCAAATGTACACACGTCTCCGACTGTGGGTCCTCTCACCTTCCTGAGCGAGTTTTCGTGTCTTCATCCTGGAGAACGACTTAGAGGACTGAGACTAGGACAAACTTAAACTGACTCTCTTATTCTCTCCGATAGTCCCTCTCCTGCACCTAATACACGTGTTTGGACGGTGGAGAGAAGGAAGAAATACATCGGACCTCTCAAATTTCCTCGACCTCTGTGCAAACGAGGTAATTGGAAGACACCACCCGTTCAAAGAGAAAGACTGAAAATTTTTGTACTTATTACTAAGTTATTGTTAAGTTCTATGAGCGGACCCTGAATACGTCTCTAATCTCTCTGACGAATATTTCAGAGAGATCTTACTTTTCTCGTCGTGACATCTAGGGTCTATTAGTCGGGAATCATTCACCCGTATTGGGTCCGCGGGTATAAAAGATGGTTTCTTCACCACCTTTGACAATATAATTTTTATTCTGGTCAATTAACAAAACGGTAAACTAATGAACACACATACACACACACGCAAATTTTCTAGAAGGATCTGTCCTAAAGACCTTTTAACCCTTTTACTCCTTTAAAAGTTGTAACAGTGAAGGATGACACTGTCCGTCGGGTTAACGTTTCTTTATTAATACTAATAATCAGAGAGTCCTTTAAGTAATGTAAAGAGAAATATACTTTGACCTGATTCCTAACAATAATACGACGGAATATATTACCTTAATGAGTCTAAAACTCTTTAATAGAAATTTCTGTTGTACTAAAAACAGTATTGAAACATTCAGTAAAACCTACTGAACCTACGGTCGTAAAATCTTCACTGTGACTACAAAGATCCTAGGAAACTCTCCTCCTTCAAGTGTAGTAGTACCCTACTTCGGTGGTCTCTTCTCACCTCTAAGGTCCCGAGGGTGGGGTCACTCGACCGTTCGTAAGTAAAACCATATCCAAGTGAGAGGTGAGGGAGACGGGACAATCAGTCGGAGGTTGTCCTCTCTTTCTCTTCACTCTCTCTTAAACGTTCAGAATTCTGGGTTTCGGACCTCTGTCGATATACTAAGCCATTTACTAAACAGTAGTTCTCCTTTTTACTGTCCCGACCTGACTTAAACAATTAAGTAGTCTGAAAATTAACTTATACATAATACATGTTACACAATCGGTATCTCAACTGATTGACCAAGTAGTTTAAGTGTTTATAAGGGTGTCTCATAAGATTCGACTTCTGTATTCTTCCAATTTCCGTAAGGGAGTACCACAGGAGATGTTACTTTTGACGTGAGTGAACGGTGAAGCGGGACAACCAAGAAAAAGGTCTAACTGGGTGTTGGTGCCTTCTATTTGCCCCAGAAGAAGCTGTTATTCCTCTAACACTCGCTATAGACTCCAGCGGAGAAACCGCGGACCCAATGCGGGTGAATGATTCCCGACTAATAGACCCTAGATGTCACGACGAGAAAAGTAAGATCTTAGGACAGGTCGAGTAGCGAACTCACACCCCAGTCACGTCACCAAAAAGACGACTAAACAGATCTCATAGGAAAGGTCTTCAAATTTTTCGTCTTTGTCCTCATCTAAGATTGAAAGTCAAGTCAAGTCAGTGAGTCAACACAGGCTGAGAAACACTGGGGTACTTAGTGTCGTGCGGTCCGGAGGGACAGGTAGTGGTTGAGGTCCTCAAGTGAGTCTAAGTGCAGGTAGCCCAACCACTACGATAGGTCGGTAGAGTAGGAGACAGCAGGGGAAGAGGAGGACGGGGGTTAGGGAGGGTCGTAGTCTCAGAAAAGGTTACTCAGTTGAGAAGTGTACTCCACCGGTTTCATGACCTCAAAGTCGAAATCGTAGTAAGGAAGGTTTCTTTAGGGTCCCGACTAGAGGAAGTCTTACCTGACCAACCTAGAGGAAAGTCAGGTTCCCTGAGAGTTCTCAGAAGAGGTTGTGGTGTGAAGTTTTCGTAGTCAAGAAGCCGTGAGTCGGAAGAAGTGTCAGGTTGAGAGTGTAGGTATGTACTGGTGTCCTTTTTGGTATCGGAACTGATCTGCCTGGAATCAGCCGTTTCATTACACAGACGAAAACTTATATTCCTGGTTTGAGTATCCTTAACCCATTAAATATTAAAAATATCTTTTGTTATAAAATTTTAAAATGAAAGTTTCGATAGGTGGGTGAAGGGAAACTGACTAATCGATGTAGTAGATCCCAAACTCTATCTAAAATCCTTTTAAGATGTAAAATAAAAAGAGTATGAGAATTCTGTAGTATTTTATCTTATTGTAAAAAGAGTAAACCCGTACTTTTTCTAAATACTCCAACACACATAAGACTTTTAATATTTTAACATCTTATTTGTTTCTCTTCTCACTCTTTTTATTTTTATCCCGGTTATTTTGTCTTTTCAAACTCTTTTGTTCACACACTTTATTACAATATAAAAATATTAACAATCCTTTTTATCCATAAATTAATACGGGAAACCAGTTAAGAAGATAGTATGTTTGTTGATGGAAGACTGCATAAATGACACATTCTCAAGACTAAAATATACAGTCTACAGTAATGAACCCGTCTCAAATTTCTTCCTTTAAAGACGACTTTCCTTAAATACCAAGTATGTTCAATGAATAAAAACTCCTCGGTTGATAAATTTTGTCATTCATGTACATGTTTGTTGTTGTTTTGGGACTGATTCCCTAAAATCATTTAGAATCTAGAAATAAAAGTTACACCCCAATTCTACTCTTACTTCTTTTAATGTGACCTAATATAAATCTATAAATACAACACAAACTTTCAACTTTTCGTTCACATCCTTTATTTCTTTACGAAAAAGAGGGAGGGTAAGTTATAAAATTTTCCTTAAATTCACAGAATTTTTTGTTGTCAACGAAAAACTGCCATTAGAAAAGCCGTCCGTACCTTTCCCCTTCGGAAATATAGAAACATAAAAATCAAGGATTGTTTCCCGCTGACACGAACTGACCGCTCTTGTAATTGGGGGTAGACGGGAGTTTACATTAGACACCAGTATAACACGGTTGATATGACCACTTGTGAGTGTTGTTAATTAATAGACTCCAAGGGGTTTGTAGACCTGAAAACCGTGGGTCTTGGTTTTGTAGACCTGTAAACAACCTTAGACTACGAACAAAAGACTCAAACTGTAACACAGTCTTATTAGTATCGGTGGCTCATGAAGGATACACGGTCTCGGTCCGATTTATAAAATGGACGGAAGCGAACAAATTGGGAGCTGTTCACTTACTCAGGACTTACTACTTATGTAAGTAAAGTGTCTACTCCCAAGACCCCGAGTCTTTCCCTTCTCGTCTCGACTCTCCTCCTGGGGACACCAGATTCCTATTTGGGACCCGAGAATTGATATAGGACGTGACAACGGTCTTGTTGACGTTCACATCTCCCAGTCTTGTCGGTCACCATGTCTAGGTTATACCCCGATGTGATCAGTTTCTTCTGTCACGTATTATGGATTCACCTTTTATGGTGAGTCTTTATAGTGACAACGATTGGTTAAACCATTAGACCCCCTTTGAACAGAAAAAGAACTTAATGAGACTAACTTTAATCTCAAGTAATTTGTAACTTTTTACGTGGACTATTAAGACATAAGGTACCTAATGTGAAACCCATTATTTTATTGACTTTTGTCAACGTAGACGAAACAGTTCAATTTCTTAACTCTTGTACTTTTTTTTTTCATGTGTTTTTATTTGACTTACTTCAACCCTTGACTACAGAGCTAAGTTCTACTTATAAGGTCAAGAACAAGTATCAACGATATTGGACTTGATGTATTAACATTTAATAAATTACAGAATTCGGAGTCAAAAGAGTAAAAGTTTCTGTTCATTTATTGTTTTGGGTGAGTAGGATGAAACGACTTCCTCCCCTATTCTATTACGTACATTTTCATGAAATTAGGTCACGGACCGAGTCTTATACCAGAGTTTTACAATCAATGATAATAATAGCATTTATAAACAATATCGAATTCGATCATGCACTCCCTTGACCTTAAGTCTTGATGTGGACTGCGAGTGGGGACGGTCGTCCTTCGGCGACCTCTCATCTCGTTGGAGTCCGTTGAAAGTGGGAGAGAGGAACAAATATCTATCAGTGTCTCTTCTTTCGTTCGAAGTGAAGGAGACGCGGAAGACGGGGGACGACCGACCCCCATCCCCGTTCTCCGATACCTCCTCGACTTTCAGGTAAACGGAAGGAGGGATGAGGGAAAGTGAAGAGAGACGGTCCCGAAGTCTAAAGAAATTTGTAATTTAGACTTATTGGGATTGAAGGATGTTTTCCTACACTCTCGTACTTATATTAGTAACGGAGAAATCACGACATTTTAAAATGCCAATACATCTTTAAGTTACAATTTTTATTTTGGAGTTTTTGAGTGACTACTTTAAAGAGACCTATTTATTAATCAATACGGGTCTCTGTGTAACTCCCCCATCATCTAAAAATCTGAAAAGTTGTGTCTGTCTACCAAATGCGTAGAAGTCGTAAATCTCGAAAGACTCCTCGTAATATATTAGAATCACGTCAATGGTTTACTTTATTCTTTAAGGAGCAAACCGTCTACCTCGAACGCATAGCTCAAGTATTTGAAATTATGAAGAGGGTTCAGGTTTTAGTCTCTGTTGGACGAGGTTCAGTCAAAGGGTAAACGTGAATTAATCCCTCACACAAAACCTCCAGTCACTTTTAGTCACCTCATGTAAAAGTATTATTGAAAGGAGTGTTATTTTAATAAACCCTCCGTCGAGAGGTTGAAAAAGACCTTACTCCCGTTCTTTTTACCCCTGTGTCTCACTTCAATAACCTATGGAATAGACCTTGACGGGTTTTTCAACAGACCCTAGGTTTCTTGTGTTTCATGGAAGACCTAGTTCCCTTTTCTCGGTTTGCGAAAATATAAGGGTTGTTAAAAGTATTGACACGTTAAAGTGTGTTAAAATTCCCAAGGTTTATGATCTCTTGTTTTTGGAAGTGACCCAACATTAGTACAATGTAAAAATCTTCATCTCCGTCGTTAGAGGACCAATTCCTTTTACATTTTCAAACTTATTTAACTACCAACCATTTTGTCTATCGGTGTGACAGTGAATGACCTACTAGGACACGTGAACTCAAAGAGTTTCTATTGTGCCACTCGGGGTTTGTATAATGTGAAGTAAATACCTATACCCTATAGAAACATCAGTATATTTTTAGATTAGTCTGTCTCATTTAAAGGAATTATCTAATCCTTAGATAACCTAAGACTATCCGAGTATTCAAGAGGTATCAACAAATAAAAAGAAAAGAAAAACTTTTGATTCTAAAATCGATGAAGATTTAAAGTAAACCAAAAATGTTAGGAGTGATTAGGTCCTTTTGTACCGGTTCTAGGTGTTAAAGACTTAACACCAACTATTCGAAAATAGTATTATATCTTGGAAACCGATCTTATACAACTTTTCTAGACGTCGGAGTATGTCTTGTACCAATTGGAAAAGCGGAAAATGTGTGTGTATACACGTGTGTGTGTGTGTGTGTGTGTGTGTGTATGTGTTGAGCTCCATCCTAACCAATACAAATATGACACATCCAAGTCACTATTTAACAGGACTCTACTTCAGAACTCCGAAGATTTGGTTTAAGGGGAGTTTCCGTCAAGTATACAGTTCAACGATGTAAGCGGTTTACTGACTTCACATTGGTATTGGTTGCATCGTACTGGTTACGTAGTCTGACTTACGTGATCAAGGGAAATCAGAAAATTAAACTATCACTACTATTGTCCCTTAAACAGTATGAAACAAAGGTTATAAACCGTCTAGAAAGTCTAATACCAGAAATGTTCAATGGGTAGATATTTAGTGAGATTTAAGTCGAATCGACCATAAAACAAAAAGACAATTCTCTTCAATGGGTCAACCTATATAATTAAAACACTTCGAAGTTACAAAATCCGACGACAACACACAGTACCTGACACACCATCCGTTAGAGATTCTACTGGGACCTAATAGGGACGGAGGACCATGACTCCAAAAGTACGTTAAGAGAGGGAAAGTCACACCTGACTTGAACGACTGAGTGAAGATTACTCATCTTATACCGTCTTCGGTACCCTAATCCAACATCTTCCTACCCGAAGGCGGAACCCACAGGAGAGAACTTGAGAGAGAGAGAACATTCGAAGTACGACCTCCTTCATACGACGGTATAACACACGACGGGGTACCTCTTTAGGTTTACTCTTTCTTAACTACTGTGACTGGTTATCAGTCCTTCACGGACTTTCGACGGTTTCGACGCATTCATTCTAATCTTCACCTAGATGGGTCAGTTTGAAACTCTACTGACGTCGGGGTCGACCGTGGAAACAACGTCGAAACAATCTCTGAGACGTGGTCTTACGTGGGTCGATTCGGTGTACGTATAAGGACTGGGTATCTTTAATACTCTATAATAGGTTTAACGATTGATAACCCCATTAAACAATGTATCGTTAACTATCGATTATGTGTAAAGATGGTAATAACAACGACGAATCAACGTTTCAGTACAGGTTGAGAATACGTTGGAGTACCTGACAGGCACCCTAAAAGGTCCTTTCTTATGACCGTTCACTTTCACTTTCAACGAATCAACACAGACTGAGAAACGATGGGGTACCTGATATGTCAGGTACCTTAAGAGGTCCGGTCTTATGACCTCACTCATAGTAAAGGGAAGAGGTCCCCTAGAAGGGTTGGGTCCAGAGGACGTAACGTCCGTCTAAGAAATGGTCGACTCGGTGTTCCCTTCAGGTGCTTATGACCTCACACATCGGATAGGGAAGAGGTCCCCTAAAAGGACTGGGTCCTTAACTTGACCCCAAAGGACGTAACGTCCAACTAAGAAATGGTTGACTCGATAGTCCCATGTAGGTCTCAAACGGATGGAAGGATCATTGTCAATCGATCGTGAGACAAGACACCCTTCACCGACGTCTTCTTCCCTTCCACGAAGGGGTGTTCCGTGTTCCAAAACAGGAGTCCTCGATGGGTTATAGAAAAGGACTGACGTTCCTATTACTATCGTTCTTTAGGGTCCTTTTAGACGGAACCTTACGTGACTTGGATTGTATTCGTTCTGTAGTATGTGGTTCTCAACGTTCTTTATCAGTAGTACAAGTCTAGACTCGGTCCTTCAATAAGAATCCTAACTAAGGATCCCAAGAACTAGTTCCCCCGGTTTTGCGATTCGTATTCGTTCGTTGATAAATAACTAAACCCCTGAGAAGTCATCCTGTATCAATGGGACCTGAAAGGACTACCGAGTCATGAGAACGGATCTCTTAAGGTACCTGTCTCCTTGGACCGCTCGATGTCAGGTATCCCAGTGTATCTCAACCTATGTTAACTTCACTACACCGTCGTCGTCAATAATAGGATCCTCTCTGGAGTTTCATAATCTCTTTTTCAATAATAACTCCACCGGGAATCCTTGGACCCTTTCCATTTACCGTTCGTGATTCACGTCCTCCCTACAAACGAAATGACCTTACCTAAGAGCAAAGGAAGAGGTCCCTTAGAAGGGTTGGTTCCTTGACTTGGGCGACGGGGACGGTAGAAAGCACGGAACGTCCGTCCAAGAAATGTCGACTCGGTGGTCCCTTCGGGTTAAGATGGCATAACCACCAATTTTTAGTATCTCATATAATAAGGATTTGTACCAGTCACAAGTTTACGACTGATATCACTAGGTATGAGAAACCGTCGGGAGATAGGTTGCCTTCTTTCCGACCTCAAAAACAAGATCTTAATTATTCGTATAGTGCGTACACACTATTTCGGGGTAAAATGTATTCTACACCCAGTAGGAGTCATAGTGTATTCCTTCCCCTTCTACTCGCTTGTTATTTACTTTCCTTTTGATAAAAACTTCCAAAAAAAAAAAGATAACTAAAGACTACTGAAAAGGTCTTACTACAAAAAAAGACTCGTAAATGTTTTAAGGAAAAGACATTTCAGTTTAGTCTACCAGAAAGAAGTTAGGGACATTGATATATATCTGAGTCACTCTTCCCTTTACGCCGAAAACTAAAGTAGATAAGTAAGGAGCTGCTCTGTGTTTACGCAGTTTCAGGATTATCGAATCGGAGGAATTTATCAAACAACACTTTATCTTATTGAGTCCGACAAGACAGGTTTCACCTAAAAAAAAAAAAGGAAATCTTTTAAATTGTTATGTACAGAGTCCCAGTCTTCCTACTCCACCTAGTCGCGACTCCCGGGCTCTGGTATCGTCACCACAATTTTGTTATAACAAACAGGAGGGCAAGTAAAGGAGTCTCCACGTGTTATGAGAAAGGAGGGGTGGGACGTCGAGAGAAAGATTTTAACAAAACCTGGAAACCCCCGGAAGATATAATTCTGACCTCCTTTGACCTTGGTAATAAACAAGAAAGAAGGTTTGTGAAAAGGACATACACTATTTGACCAACTTGCTCCCTTTCCTCGAAGAGCACTCGGGGACTCGAACGGAGCGGGACTGGGGAGAGAGACCGGGACTCGTTTGACAGAAGAAGGGAGAAGACAGGACCGGGGGGATAGAAGTGTGAGAGAAACTGTAGGGAATTACGGGGGAGGTGGAAGGTCTTGAACGGTTTCTCGGTTACTCCGACTCCTCTTCCTTCCTTCCGGTAAGTCTTAAAAGAGTGGACGGGACTTTCGGTTTCCACCAAAGGAGTCCGTTCGTGTCAACCGCCTAAGAGGGTCCACTGATCAAAGAACCTTTAAACGTCCCAACATCTTAGTAGAACGAAACTTAGAATCCTTACAGACTTTATGGTCTGTTCATGAGAAGGGTGTTTCAATACAATTCTCCAAATTAATGGTCTTTCATGACACACAGTATGTATAGTTTTAAATTTGTTCTCCTCGTTTAGACCGGTCATTTGAAAGACTCTGTTGAGTCACAACGGTCTTGGATAAAAAGACACAGACATTCTCTTTTACGTTCCATACAAAGAAGGAAGTCAAAGGAGACCTTAATCCGACCAGGACAGTAAAAGAGGTCACCAATGAAGACCAGTTAGATATCCCGTTCGACAGTAATAGCTAACAAATACACCGAAAAGAAGTTAGGTGTCATGTCAATTATACGTAAAGAACTAAAAAGGTTCCCAACCCCTCTTGTACCAAATAAACGACCTCCAATAATAAAAGAAGGAGTAGAATATAAGAAGGACGGAAAAGGTTAGGTTGATAATGAAGGACACGGATGACACAAGGGGTCTCCGAAAAGACAAGAATTTAACTCAAAAGATGACTGACAGACATCATGTCGGAACTTAAACTCAAAATAATATTTAACTTTAATTTCGACAGGGTTCACATTGATCTTAAAGTAGAGAAGGTTACGGTTCGGGATAACGGAGAGGTCACAGTTGTCTCTTGAAAGGAAAAAGTTCTAAACGTTTTAAATTTTAGTATGGAAGACCTATATTCTCTTCTCTCAAACGTATCAGTGTCCTTTTACGCATCTACCCCTCTAAGTAACGAGAAAGAGAGGAGGGAGGGAGAGGAAAAAATGAAGGGTTCTCCTTGTGACCGAAGTGAAACATATCCGGGAATTCTAGAAACGTCTTTGTCCTCGTCCAACTGATTACCAAGTTTCCGTACAAGTGCGAAAGTATTAGTCTAGATAGAGTGAGACATTTTGTTTTCCACACAGTGGGGTGTCGTATACAATACTAACGGGTTACTTAGCACACGAGGACTTCGTTTTACAAAAATTGTCTACTGAATGCTTTTAGTAGGAACGTCAAAACACTACCTTTTGTTGGCAATAATTTCTCGACTCGGTTTCTATTTTAAAAGAATTTATATATATATATATAGGGTATTTATTCCATATAACTTGTGTATATAAGTTATTTACGTATGTACATAAGATATATTAGTTAACGATCAATAGTTTATACATTACTGAAGCCCCGAAATGAGATCGTGAATCTCGTTCAAGATACTGTAACAGTTTGGGGAATACGAAAGATTCGAGTCAAAGATGTAGACATTATACACTCCTTCACTTTTTATAAAGGTGAGACGGAGACATCGAGGAATACGAGAAGAGAACACTGAGAGGAAAACCGAACCTACAGCCACCACACCCGTTAGTTTTAGGTGGGTACTGTGGGTAGGAGTCCGAACGGTTAGTTATCTAAGTTGTAAGAGGAGAGTTAGGTGAAGTTGATCGTACTGAGTCTTCTTTGGTATATTTGGTATACTCAAATAAAAAGTGAATCAGGAAGTTAACCGGAGTACCTCGAAAATTTTTTTATGAATAAATAAATAAACCGACGTGACCCAGAAATCAACACCGTACGCCGTAGATCAAGGGACTGGTCCCTGACTTGGGCCCCGGGGACGGAACCCTCGTACCTCAGAATCGGTGACCTGGTGGTTCCCTTCAGGGGCCGGAGTAAACACTTACTAAACTACTATTCCTCCCTCCTGTTTCTCCTTCTTTTAGTTACCGGAATCAGGTAAGTGTTCGACCCAATCTTTCGACAGGAAGCAAACGGTAACGGACACATGTCGAAGTAGAGTTCGTCCGGGTACCCTGTAAGACCCGAAGGAAAGATCTCCCGTCTTGGAGACACCCGAGACTTTGGAGTCGTACCACTACACGAGAGGAGACACTTCCACTCCATCAATTTTTGGTGCATCTCCTCGTCGGGAAAGTCGGTACGAAGGCCATTACCAGTACTGCACGCACCTCAGTGCCTCGGAGAGACGGGACAGAAGACCCCCCTTACGAACACTCGTAAACACGTTTCTGACTGACTGTCTCCGGGTCCCCCATAGTGCAGACACCAGTCAAAAGTAGATAAACACTCAACAAGAATATACTTCATTTGACCGAGATTAATTACTTGTCAATAAAATTATGGAACTGTGTCGATTTACTTCATTTACGCGTGAACAAACGACGGACCGACTACCTGGATAACTGGTATTCTTACTGTACAATAATGATACCATTTTTCTTAATCCTTTGAAATAAGGATAATTATGGGTCGGAAGTCCCACTTGGTGTGACTTCGAGAGGAACTGACTCTTTGTATTATAAAAAGAATAATCTTAGAATAAAAAGAATAAAGTCTTAGAAATTCTCTTCTCAAACACTAGTACTGAAGACGGTATAACTTCCTATGTACTATTTACGGAAAGAAACAGTTTTCTTTAAAAGAATACAGGTTCTTTGGGTGTTTAATACGATTATCTTCGTGGAAGGTTGTCTTTTATAAAGTTCTCCCTAAAAGTAGTAAACGAACGAAGTATACTGAACGAATGGCTTTTTATTCTAAAGGAGTGGTACCAATCATCTCTGTCAGGACTCTCGTCTCAGTCGTCCACCACACGTCAACGGACCCCTTCTCTCCTTTTACACGTCTTGAACCACTGGAGAGTTGGTTCTACAACCTGAGAGGTTGTAGACGGCACAGGTGACATGTCGAGTGATTCCGAGATTCGGTACTACTTCAGAGGAACCTCGGGGTCGAAGAAAGGACAATCAGTGAGTCAACACGGGTTGAGAAACATTGGGGTACCTGACATCGGGTGGTCAGAGGAGACAGGTACTTGAGAGTTCCGTTCTTATGACCTCACCCATCGGTAAAGGAAAAGGTCCCCCAGAAGAACTGGGTCCCTAGCTTGGACTCAGAGGACGTAACGTCCGCCTGAGAGATGGTAGAAATGGTAATAACGGGACCAACTCGGTGATCCCTTCGGGTTGAAGAAAGAACTCAAGGGAATTAAAAGTCTTTACAATTATAGTGGTTTTAGGTAACTAAACACAAACATAGTATTTAAAATGGAAAGTTTTTGAGTAGTGTATGATAACATGTAGTCGTAAAAAATGGAAATATTACCCGGACACTCCATCCATCCTGGTCTTAATAATGGGACCACAGATTTGATCCTTGACTAGAGTATCTCCGAGTCACTGAAAAATTTCTAGTGTATCGATGATTCACTACCGGACTTTTAAATCCCTGGGGTTCTTTCTTTAATTCCGAAAACTTCCATTTTAAATACTATGTTTGTGTTTCATTACCTAAGACCACTATCATTGTAAAATTATACTTTAAGAGAACCAAGTCATTGAATTAATTTCTCCTACTTTATATATATATATAAACATACAAGTCCGCCAAAACTTAAGGAAGGGGGGTTTGATTGTTTTGAGTATGTGAAACCAATCGAAAAGACACAGGGTCGGAAAGTCATTCGACTGTAGTGTTGTCTCCAATTTTATTCCTTTGTCTGTGACCGGTTCTATACACGTAAATACACACACACTCACTCATACACACACACGTAAATCCTTTTACGTGCACATGGAAACTGGATCGATGATGTATACAAGTATGTTAATTTTTTCCTTATTACTGAGTAATTGGTTTGTTCAGGATCTTTTTTTTATGAGTAAATTATGTTAGTGTCACTGAAGGAGCGACAAAGGTGAAGTAACGACGAATACACTCATTTTTGTTGTACGATTTGCCTCTGAAAGTCCTAGGGTACCCTGGTTAATTACGGTGCACTGAAGGAGGGACGGAAGGTACTTTTATTGATATAATATTACCAGACACTATAATTATAGTCGAAACCTTTTCAGTCCGTCACCGAGGTATCCCTTCCTTCACCGGACTCGTTCTTGACACCTTACACGTCATAAACTTTCTGATCTCCGGTGTAGAAAAATATTCGACGTAGTGTGTCAAGTTACTCCGCCCCCGTGGTATACCCGAAGACCCAATTAATCCCAATTTTCCGGTGGTCCCATCAGTTGGAGACTAGAACTTGAGGTTCTTTTACACCAATACAGTCCCGCTCCCTCCCCTACCCCTTCTAACCTTTAATTTCAAGAGTCTTTATTTTGGTAAAGGTTTCGCAAAAAGGGGGACTTAAAGAGGTCTAAAGACGGGTGGTGTCTCTGTCCTACACAAAACTGTCGGAGACAAATACAACCTCACATTTGGACCCTACTTCTGACACCCATGTGGAGGGTTCACACAAGTCATCAAACCACCCCAAAAGGTCACTGAGGTCTTAAATCCCGTCTTGGTTGCCTATATACTCGGTGTTGTAGGCATCGGGACGAGGTCCCAAGGGAGTTTACGTTAGTATTCTTGGGGTCTAAGTATGAAGTGGGTCCAGGGTTAGGTTAGGGTGAGTGACATCTCAGAACGTCTCTAAGTCGTAAGAGGGACACCGTTCAGTTTGAGAGGAGAGATCGTGTGCCGTTACCTGGTCAGTTAAAAGAACGAACATTTAACGACATCACGTAATTAAGACGAGTTCCCACCAGGAGTTCGTGTTATCTCTTATTTTTAAGGGGACTCTCGTCTAAAAATCACCATACAGACTAATAGGTCCTTACTAACGGATTCCGTTACTAGATCTAGGTTAAGGATCTGTGACCGATTACCAAACCGGTCTGTTAGACTCCGAGTCTCTTTTTTCACAACCTCTTAACCACTATGTCTTCAAATTCCATTTTCGACCAATATGAACAATCTTACTCGGATCTTATACTCTTATAAACATGATTTAGACGTCCGAGTAGTTTTACCGAGGGATACCTCTCTAAAAATTTATTAGTCCTCCTGTCTTACTGAGAGTGACTTCAATAGGTAGTCCCAGGAGAGGACCACAAATTAGTTGACAGAGTATTTACTTTGTCGATACAACGTTTTTACTTAGATTACTGTATTTGATTACCGATCGGTAGGATGGTACTCCCCTGAATACCGATCATGGAGTCGACTCAAGGGGTAACCGGTCTTCATCGTGGTTCCGGACTTATGTTCCTACCACGATGTAGACCCTCTCTGTCAGTCGATGAGTCATCCTTGACCAATAAAACCTGTGCAGACAGTACCTTCCCTGTCAGTATACCACCAAACAAAAGTGACGGGGTGACACGAAACGATTGTGAAAATAGTCACATCAAATTTGAGAATTTGTAGTATTACTTCAGGACCGAGATGTATGGGAACAAAATCTTTTAGTAACTAAAAGAACTGTAAATAAAAGATTTAGAGAACTTTATTGTGAATTGAACTGAGATATATTGACTTGATGTTATTTTTATTTTTAACGGTGAAATAACGACACTCGTTGAGTAAAATGTCCCTTTTTTTTTATTCCGTTACCCGATTACTGGTATGCTCAGTGACAAGATTGGTACACAGGGTAAAAGTCTTCGTTAACTGTAATATCTTTGTACCTTAGTAGATAACTTCTGAGTCTATAGTAACTCAGAACTCAACTCAGTAACTATAGTGACTCAGTAACTCAACCTATCATCTGTTGAAGAACGAATAGACCTCACGATCAGGAATAAGTCCTACTTTGTATATGATATTCAATTACCCCTGATTTACCAAAAGAAAGAAGGTTAAGATCTTGTGTCTCTAAGTCCTCTGAACCCCTTTTTTGCACCCAATTTCTGTGTGTTAGTGTAGATTTTTGGGTGATGGTTTTAAAACGTAAGACAGGGATCCGAGACCACCAAGTTATTAAAATCAGGGATTACCTTTAAACTAAAGTGACTCTGTAATGTTATTAAGATATTTTGACTCTCGACTTTGTGAACTCGTAAGTTCCTAAGAGTACGGTAACTTTTAACACTGTTCCTTCAACCTTTAAACGACGCAACTACCTAGGACTGATAACATTTCTTCCTTTCCTTTCTGGTACCCGTGTTAGGTTCCCATGGAGAGTATGATAATAAAACTCACCCTTTCTACCCATCTTCTGATGACGTCAAATGAGTTCGTCTTTTTTGTTCCCGAGTCTAAAGATGTCCACTTTAAAGTCAAAATCAACGGGATGAGACGATCGACTTCGTCTCTTGTACCTTACCTTTTCGACGTTCATGATCGATCCCAGGTATGTATCTTTACAGACAACATATATCTTACACAACAATAACCACCGCCAATATTAATGTTAAGTTAGAAGTCAAAATCTTTAAATTCCACCCTTACATTGTCCTTCTTACCTGTTACCAGTAAGTCTTATACCTGACTTTGACCTTCCTTATTTTTTATTTTGAATGATAAAAGAGACAAACCCTTTTCTCACCCATACAAAAACCAACGTGCTCTACCCGATGGTTACACATGTACACACCATTCAACGAAGTCAGCATATAGACTGAGAAACACTGCGATACCAGACTTCGGGTGGGAAGAGAGGTACCCCTAAGAGATCCATTCTTATGACCTCACCCACCGGTACAGGAGAAGGTCCGATAAAAGGGTTGGGTCCCTAGTTTGGTCGTAGAGAATAGACAGGACGTAACTGATCGTGGAGGCGCCTTCGGGGCCCTATGGTTATAACGCATATTTATGAAAACCTTCACACTCAAACCCTCTTCCACAAATACTCATATATTCCGTCTGTTTCCTTATGTAATATTGTCTGAACTCATAGGTCTTAGGCTTGTAGGAAAAATAAAACCTCCTTAGGGGTTTATCCACATTATTGTCCTAGGATGAAAGGTGAAAAGATGCTTCGTTTGTTTCACCCAATCGATAAAGGAGAGAGACGGAGGACTGTAGTCAAACAGGTACACCAGATCAGAACCGGTTAGTATAAATCCTGGGGTGCGTCCTGAGACTTTGGATTCCCTCACTACATATCTGGTTCACCGTCCATTCTTCGAAAAATTGCTGCCGTCCCTGTCGTCTCAACACTCAGAACTCCACCCCAGTCGATTACAAATTCCACACACACCACTGTTACTTTCGTTGTCGGGCACAACTCTCGACCTCCATAAAATAGGTCTAACAAAGTCGCGACACTTGAGTCGATATAAAAATCGACAGATTGAGGAACTAACGGTAGGTAAAAGACGCAGTCCAAGAGGTCGGAAGCACAACTAAACCCTCGTTAGGTTGCAAGAAGGTTACTTAAGAAAAAGTCGAACTCTACCGATCTCTGTTAGGAAGAATAGACCCGTCTCCATATTACCGAGTTGAACGACAAGTAAGGTGGACCTATTGGAGTGACGTCGGAAAAGGACACTTAAACCGTCTGTGACACCAGTGAAACCCCAACCAGTAACAGAACCATGTTCTGAAAAGAAAAGTGGTTTCTGAACGACGAAGAGACTGAAAGACACATCACCGACGTAAGAAAATCATATTTTTCGGAAAGGGAAACTCTCGTGCCGTCCGAAAAAGAATCCTGACCTAATCCTCTTTTACACTACTCTAGTATTGTTACTTGTCTCCTTTTAACAGGAATTTCAATTAGGGTCGAAAAAGCCACTCCTAACTAATCTACTTAAGACTGATGGAATTAAGTTCCACTCAAGGAAAGGGTAGCTCAATTTTTATACGATTAAACGGAATATAAAAATTTTACATTTCAGTGAAGAACCTAGATCGTTAATTGAGGTTATAGAAGGTTTACAGAAGAAAGGTCTGGTGGGGAATCCTGTAATTTGTACAATAGAGGAATCACGAGAAATTATATAAAGTTTAACGGGGGTGGGGATCATCTTTGGGTCCCCTAAACCTTGCAAATCGGTTTCTTGGTATCGAAACGATCGGTCTCGAGGTAATTTACTACCTTAAATCAAATCGGAAGAAGTCTTATTACCTTCGTCTTTTACAAAAATTACCCTTTTTTTTTTACTACTAAGTAAGTAAATTATAAAAACAAGTTTTTATAAACAACTCGTCGGTAATACGCGGTCCGTAATGCGAGTGGTGACTTCTAAACACCACCACCAAATCAACGATTCAGTACAGACTAAGAAAGTTAAAGTACCTGAACATCGGACGGTCCGAGGAGACAGGTACCGTAGGGGGTCCGTTCTCATGATCTCACCCAACGGTAAAGGAAGAGGTCAACTAAATATGTACTTGTTTTATTTCACAGAATATAACATGAATAAAACGCCCCTATCTCTACCATTTACCTAAATTTTCTTAATATAAACTACTACCATTCATGATACCTCTCTTTATCTTGTCCCATTTCTAAAACCCCACACTATTTTCGTCCGTATGTACAAGTCCTCAGATACTTTTCCTGTTACATGACGTCTCACTCGTAATCCTTCTAATAATCTACATCGCCCCTTGGTCTTACATATCCCAGAATTCTGATAATATTCCTAAGTACGAAACCGAAGTTCTACCTTTCTACAAACTTTAAAACTTAGTTCCCTACCGTAATGGACTGAATCGAAAAGGGGGGTTCGTGTTCATGCGAAATTTATTAACTCCATTTTAAATGTATAGTACCTTAATACTTAAAATTCACATGAGAGTCCACTAAGACTGTTTACATAAGTAGAGTATCTTGGTTATGGAAACTTATTTTATGTCAAAATAGTAAGGTCTTTAAAAAGACTAAAGAGGCGGGTCAGTTAAAGACGGGAATCCGTTGGTGATAAAGTCAAAATTTTTTTAGTGTCGTTCATTTAATATAAACAGGATTTTAAAATAACTTCATTTTAGTGTACCATTTCGATAAAATAACTTTGTCGAAAGGTAATCTCCACTAACAGTTCTCGATATCGGACTTACAGTACACACGACGGGTCGACACTGGTGTTCCATAAACCTCATTATCTTAATGAGAGAACACCGACAGAAGAAGGTGACTCGTACAAAAACTCTCAGTAAGTACAACAACATGTTTAACCATTGAGTAATAATAATAATAATAACTTGTCATAGAATAATATACTGATACGACGTGTAATAAATAGATAAAATGATAACTATCAATAAACCAAATAAACCAAACCAAAGGAACAAATCGAAACGGTTATAATTATTTCGATGGTACTTGTGAAGACGGTACATTAAAAAACCTACATCCGAAAGTAAGGAGAAATCATTTATGGACCTTCATGTCAACGACCCAATATCTCACTTCCATAGGAATTTTACTATTCTTTTACGGATTATCACAAAACCCGAAGGGTACACCGAGTCGACCATTTCTTTGACGGACTTCACGCTCTCTGGACCCAAACTAGGAACCCAACCCTTCTAAGGGACCTTTTCCGATGGGTGAGGTCCTAAGACCGGACCTCTTAAGGCACCTGATGTCACGTACCCCGACGTTTCTCAACCCGTGCTGATTCACTGAAAGTGAAGTGAAGTCTTATCACAAAGTCCCGAAGGGGCCACCGAGTCACCCATTTCTTAAGTGGAAGTTACGTAATCTACGTTTTCAAGTCAAGTCAAGTCGAGTCAGCGTCCTCTACACCCAAGTTAAGGACCCAGTCCTTCTAGGGGACCTCTTCCCGTACCGTTGGGTGAGGTCATAAGAATGGTCCTCTTAGGGTGCCTGTCTCTTCGGACTGACTGATGCCAGGTCTCCCAGTGTTTCTCAACTTGTGTTGACTTCACTGACTTGTACGTACGTACGTCATCATAAAATTTCTTCAACATGGTAAAATACGAGGGTAGTTGTGACATTCTGTCAGAACCGACGAGTCGTACGAGACCTTTTAAACCACAATAATCGAAAATTTACAAATAGATATAGAAAATGTAGGTATATGCAATATTTGAAGTGGAATGTTACAATTATCAAAATTCACCAATTAAAGAATATTCCTTAAATATTCTGCTTTTTTGGACTACGGAATGTCATTTGATGAACAAATAATAAAGACCACAAGAAATAAAGAAAGACACTTAAGATCAAAGATGGACCATAGTAAATAAAAGTTGGACTTCTTTTAGAAAACCTAAAAGAACATTATTTAAGATAGTTGAAAACGAATAAACTTCTACGTTAATCAAACCAGAGGAAAAGCTTTCTATAAAATTAACGAACATACTAAGACATAACTATCGCCCAAAAAAAAGGGAAACAATAAAATTTCTACCGTCAGATACTAGAAGACCGAAGATAACAAAGACTACTCTTCGATCGACAATAAACATAATAACAAGGAGAGATATATCGTAAAAAGGGGGGAGACCAACGAAAGTCCCGAAAAGAGAAATAGAAACCGAAAGTTGTCAAACTAACACTACGCGGATCCACACTAAAAAAAAAAAAAAAAAATCAGATGAACCCCAAACAATCGAAGAAACAGGCATTTGTATAAAAACTTGTTTATACCCTTTTAAAGTCAATAATGAAGAAGATAAAGACCCTGAGGTTTATGTACACATAATCTGACAAACTTAATACGAATTCATGAACTTGTAGACGAATAAAAAGATATTACCATTGAAAATACAAGAAGACGATAAAGATCGGACGACAAAAATTACGGTAGAGATAGTGGGTAACTTAAAACTTCAATTGAAGAATAAGATAAAGTATTAAAAATAAACTAATAAAATATTAATGTACATAAAAACTATAGAGAATATTAGAAGTGAATAATTTTAGTATAAAAAGAAAATTTTAAAAATAAGAAGTAAAAAATAAAATGAATTTTTTTTTTTAGGACCGACATGGCATGTTGAACGTCCTAGAGTCAAAGGGTTGATCCCTAACTTGGTACCTGTGTAGTCACTTTTGTGACTTAGGATTGGTGATCCTGTAGTCTCTTGAGGGGTCAAAGGGAAATAAAGAAAATGTTATAAATATCATTGGAAAATTTTTAGAAACGGAGGATGTAGGTTATAAACCCGGTAGAGTCCTATCTATAGATTACGAACGAAAAAAAGAAAGAACTAACAGTGTTAAAGGAAATAGAAACGTAGAGAATTATAAGGACTAACACACGAGTTGAATGACTTACGATGTAACATCTTAGAGACTTCCTACAACTCAAAATAAAATCCTCTGTCAAGTTACTGATAGAGAAATGTGACTTGAACATTTCAGAATCCAAAGACGAAATAATACCGTCTAGATACCTCTCGGGCTTCACAAAGGGTTGGGGGAGATAGAATCCCTACCCCCTTTCTTAGAGGTTTGTGACGGAGAAAGCTCTGAAAAGAGTCCCGAATCTAATATCGTAAAAAATTCCGTCACATCCTTAATGAGATCTCAAACGTGAATGAGGGTTCTGAACCGGAAAAACTGTAGAATTGATCAACTAAGTGTACATTTGTTCCATAATTGTTGCAAAGAGTGAGACGGACATCGTCTTAGGGTTGTAGGTTAATGAAGGATGAGGAGAGTACAGAGACAAAATGAGAGTTTGGGTGTTATCGGTGAGAGAACTATCGGAGTACAGTGGAACTGGACACTACAAATCGGGTCTCCAGGGATTGGTTTCCGAGTTTCTTATCAAGGAAGGAGAGACTAGCGGATCCGAAATCTAAGATCGACGAAGTAATAGGATTTGAGTCTACGTCAATTGAGGAAAGTATGCTTGTAAACTCAACGTTTGAAAGTTTCGACATTTACACGTTAGTGTACGGAATAATGTACTCGATCAAGGGTACAGACCTTATGTAACAGTAGACGCACGGAACAGATGTTCACCGACACAAAAATGCATGAACTGGCATGTCATGACATATCTCTCGTCGTCATATCGTAGAAATAAAGTTCGAGTCCTACAGGACTTCGTGGTGTTTACGTAACCACTATATCGACTATGATGATTCTTCACGGTTCGCTACCTTTGTTTTCACTTTTTAAAAACTCTCTTACCTCGTTATTCTCCTTCTTCATTGATTTCTTGGTTTCTCTAAGTGTTGTGTCCTTTACCGTTCCCCTTTAAGAAATAAACTCCTCCGTGACAATCAAAAACTCCGTGTTCTGGGTCTGCATCTTTCTATGTACTTCCAGTGTCGTCAGTAAGTCTTACGTTAGGACACGAGGACACAGTAGGTACTACGTTTTCTTTCTCGATGATGGGTAATGGGTCTGTAGTGACCTAGTAAAAAAGTTCTCCTATGCATCTTAACTTAACTCGTTCTTGGTCTTAGACACGGACGGTAGTTACAGTCCGTACTCACTGTAGTGTCGAACGGGGGGGGAGGAAGATAACGACTACTAGGGAGACGAGGTGGTAGAGGGTGGAGGAGAGGGAGGGGACCAGTCATTGAGAAGAGCGGACGAGTGAGTCACCGTCGGAGACATACAGTGGACAACATGACATGATGACATGAGAAGTTCCAGGACACGATATTCTAATTTGTACAAAAGAAATAAAAAATACAAATAAACATATTAAACACACTTTACATAATATCTGGATAATGTCATGTCATGCTATATCGACTGACACAATCAACCCATTGGTCCGATTGAAACAACCTGAATACTTACTTAAAATAAAACATTCAGCGTCAAGAAGAAGCAATGACCTGAAAGGATCCTTAATAGGAGTGGAAGGGGTTTAGTAGAGGTTTCTGTGTTTAGTACCTCAAGACTGATATCTAAAGGACAGAGAAAGGAAGGTTTTACAAAACCGAAGATTACGTTTGACCAGACGGAAAAGATGGAGTATCACGTAAGGTGATATAAAACCGTTTATTGGTCACCAAGTTTCAACAATTTCCTATGGTCCCCGTCTTGATCGATATTAGAACTGACAAACCAAGGGTCTTCTACGAAAAGGTCACGTGTGTGAATCGGTGTCAATTGAATAGTATGACTGTTCAGCAAGTTGTCTTGAGTCATCTTAACTCTGACACCACCACTAACACACACACCCACAAAGTTCTCTTTAGAACGTGAAACCGACTTCATTCGTGTCGAAAAACGGTTGAGCTAGGATAACTCGAGTTATCCTAAACTGACACCACCACAACCAGCAAACACACACATATACATCACACATGTACACTACCGTCCACCCCACATCAACACTACCGTCCACACCACATCCTCTCTTTCAAAATTTCCATTCTCCAACAAGACCCACCTGTCCTTGATCTTCCTGTCGGGGCCATGGACCCCTACCGTATCCCACGATGTCCCGACCGGGGACCGGGACAGATCAAGAAGGATCGTTGATCTCTGATCCAGGGACTCACGGGGAATTAAATCCCACTGTGTTACCAGAGTCAGTCGGGAAACACGGAGAAATTGACAAAAGTGTGAATCTCATAGAGACTCCTATAGACAGAGGAACCGGGAGACCGTCTTCTTATAAATAAAGGTCTGAACTTGGGAACTGAGACGACCGTCTTATAACTTTGAGTTTTGATTTTGAGTCTGTACGGACCTAAAACCTCTTAGATCTCCTAGAGACAGAAGAGAGGAATCAAACCAGGACGACCGTTCAACTACGACCCTTCCACCACCCCCTTTCCCTCCGTCGCAGAACGGAGACAAAGAAGGAATAGAGGGGTTTCTACACGTCACAGGTGGAGAGTGCCTACGACAGAAAGGACTCTTTTTCTTGCGTGGGTGTTTTGGAACTCGTCTCTCCTCGGCGGTCCAGAGGGGGTCGGGTAAAGGGGGATCACGGAACATGTCACATCGACACAACGTCGGCATAAGTCTCTTTGGATGTCCCTCGAGGAGCCGTCCCGTCGAAACTACTAAAGAAGTCTGTGTGCCTCGTCTGACTGTTTAACTGAAAGTTCACTTTCCAGTCACGTCTCTTGGTTTTCCCATCTCGTAGACCTAAGTGTTAATTTTGCGGGCGCCTCGTGTCAAACGTTGAGGCCGCAGAGCAACACATCCTCCACGACAGTCTCCCTGAGTAAACCGTCGACACAGACTGACACCTAACCCTAACCTCTTTTATTTTTAAGGAACACCAACAGACACACATACGCACGTGCCACGTGGGTGCTAACACACACCCACAAAGTTCTCTTTAGAACGTGAAACCGTCTTCGTTCGTGTCGAAAAACGATTGAGCTAAGACGGGATCTCAACTGGAGGTCTTACCAGACAGGGCCCACTCGTCTAGGAATCTTCTCACTGACCGAGTAGGGACACGGGCGGAATCCGTCGACGCTTACTTTCTTGAGTTTCCTACCTTTTGGTTCAGATTAGTGACTGAATCAAAGACTGGAACCTGGGTAACAGAAAACGTACATATTTCCCGACGAAGGTCGAAGGTCTGTGGACGTCTTTTATATAAAGGAGTAGGTCAAGTTTTCTTTCCTGGGGTAGTCACAGAAAAGAGACCCAATGAATCAATATCTTCATAAACAAGACAAAGGTCAAATGTTTCACAAAGGTATGGGTTTCTATACCACGTTCTTTTGTCCTATGCGGATTCTTCATGGACACTCGGGTCCTGGAGTCTTGACACGACACCCCAAACCCCCGTGTCATATAGACTTTTGAGTCGAAAGAGTCTTGCGAAATAGACGGGTTGTGAACGGAAACTCAAGAATGACTGTAGAAATTCGTCCATCTACTATTTTGGGACATCACTGTAGTAAGTAATACCGAACAAATGAAAGGAGGGGAAACCTCGTCAGTAAGGGGTTCTCCAGAATTTTTGGGGCACAACTCACTACCCTAAGTTTGGAGAGAGGTGGTCCCTCGAGACGAAGAGGCAGATGGAGTGTGTCCAGGTCGTCCACCAAGGTGAAACCCCCCGGGAATCCTTCCCTATAAATATCGAGTGAGAAGGGGAAGGAGGAGGAAGGTCCTTCGTCAGTCTATTACTTTAATTCGAAGACCATCTTTCACAACCTCTTCCAACGATCTTTGTCTGTCTTCAACTCGTACCTCAAACCTCCCAGAACGAAACTTTCCTGGTCACAAAAGGTTATTCATTTTTATCGTCAACTCTCAGACCTGGGGACTGAAGTAAACAACCCTCCGTTTCTTAAGAAACGAAGTATTGTGTCCGAGACTTCGATGGGACGGTCTTTAATTTAAGACAAAGACACTGAATTAGAGACACACTAAAACCTGTAAACTAAATTGAAGAGACATAGAAGTCAAAGGAAAATATGTTTGTTTCTATTATTACTTTGGATAGAGTGTCTCAACAACATTTCTCTTCTAAGTAATGGGGGACACTTTATGAACTTTGTCAGAGATCGTGTATGTTTCGCGACGTGCCAAGAAACATTTATAGTAATTAAAAGAAACCCAAATAAATAGTAGTAAAACAACGGTCGAAAAAAGTAGACGACGACAGTCCATTTGTGTAAGAATGAAGTAGAAATGTTATTGTACGTACTCCCTTTGTTTGGTTCTCGTTTATAATAACAGGAAACTGTCCACTCTTTGATACCTCTGTAAAAAAGAAACTAACCAGAAGTTCCAGGCATTAAAAGAGAATATAATGAGGACGAGTGGAAATCGTAAAAGACACTCTATCCTCTCAATTAAGTAAAAGTGTATGACGTATGGATACAATATGATCTTTAAAAAACTTACGATCCTTGTATTCCCACTTATTCTGTGTATCTCAGGAATGAGAGTACCTCAAAATTTGAAGTAAAATAAAGTGGAGAAGACAATCTTAGATTCGAGGACTACCTAGTTCATATATAGACTAAATAGAAACATGGGTAGTTTCATAAATCATGTTTGAAGACATTTATAATTTCATTTATAAATGTACAAATATCATTTATAAATTTACAAACAATTGTATTATCGTGTATAAACTGATGAGTGATCACAGTCTATGATCACTGTGATCAAATAAATAAATAATGGAACAATTAGGATATTATTGTTAGGACATTCTGACCATAAGAATAATAAGGGTAAAAATACTACCCCTTTTGACCATAATCTCTGAACGGATTCAAGTGAGTCTATCATTCAATCGTGTTCCGGAATAGAGTCTGACCGAATAGAGATCTAAAGTACGAAAAACGCAAACCTTTATTTTAACCCAACTTACCCGAAATAGTTTAATAGAACTATCTACCGTTCAACTGAGAGTTTCAACAATTCGGTGACTTAAACTTATATAGGAGTACGAGAGATCGGAAAAAGGAAACTAGGATAAACATGAGAAGGTTTTTTACTTTAAAGGACGAACCTGATCCCGAAACGGATGTTCCAAAGGGACAAAGAGACCGTAGGTACAAATCTCGATTTAACTACCAGAAAACGTAGGACAACGGTTCCTTTGTCGTTAGAGGAACATGACAGTGGTGTTGGGACCCTTTATCTTTGTCGTCAGTAAAGTCAACAATGGGACGAACTTTATACCCCAGATAAAAATCTTGATACCTCTAGTACATTTATTAATTTATCACTGAACGAATCACTGATTCAATATCCGGATACAAGACACTACTGTTGTACCTAAATTTTTAGAAACAAAATAAACTGATAGTCAACTAATTAAAACGAAGGGCAAATATCCCTTAGTTTATAATAAAACCGTAGAAGTCAAATAGTCTCTCTACTTATTAGAAGTAAAAATTTCGATTCAAAATACCACCAGAAACTTTTGATTAGTTAACAAGTCTATGTGAGTTCCTAATTTTTAATTTTTGTCATGATATCAGAGGTATAGACACAGAGAAACAGCGTCGTTGGTCGATACCGAGACACTCATTCATACACAGTATCTTCCTCACTGATAACCGTTCAACGATTGTGGTTAAAAATACGTAGTAAACACCTTAAACGGAGTAATGAAATCCCACTGAGTGAACGTATAAAATTTTATTATTATTTTGGTAAGAACGGTCTCTCTTTGTTCCCCATCGATATTGTCTGTTCTTCAAATATTAATTTTATAAAATTAATTAAGTAGTCCTTCATAAATAATTTGTAGGTAGTCTGTGTATTAACTTCGCCCTATGTCTGTAACGGAGATTGACATTCTTCCAACGAGTGATTAAATGTTAACACTAATAAGATACAGTTTTGAGTATGTATACAGTCCGACGAACTGACTTTTAAACTCAACTAGTATAGTTCTTTTACTACCTTCTGAGATCAAAGACCTGTATAAACCTAATTCAAAGTTCTTTTAAGAAAAAATCTTTGTGATTTATTGTATATGTGATTTTCTCTTATTCGTAACATAATTTTATATATGAGGTCAAATACTCTTCCTTTCCTTTAAAAGTTCCCTTTTATACCTTTGTTGATTATTTCTCTATCATCCGTGAACTGAACGACAAGATCAATGGAACCGACACGCCCTCTCAAACTGTAAATTCTAGGTTCCTGGACCATTTTTCGAGAAATCTTTTATTTGTCGCGTTGTCGTTATTGTTGTTTGAGGTTTTACAGAGAAAACTTTATTTATCCTTGAACACAAGTACACTTTAATATCAAGTTCTAAAAATGGTGATCACACCGGGTACATATAGATCTGATACTGTATTTATTTTTTATTTAGAACCCGAATCACTATATGAATTTACCTTACCGTCTTCCATTTTAAGACGAAACCTTCCTGTAGGAGAGTTAGATACGGTACATTCTAAGGGTATTATTATAGACGGTCTATAGTCAATTATTAGATGTTATACTTTGTGTCTAGGTGGTATTTATTCTTAGTCTCGTTTTTGTTAATCCGATGGTTTTACGAGGTTATTCTGTTCATAGAAAATCACTATTATTTTATTGATACAGATTCTACTGATTTCTGTAAATTTTCTTTCTTAATTTTATATTTGTATTTTCGTAATAGTTTTACGAAATAAAGAAAAGTTTCGGCCAATGTGATTTAGAATTGTCTCGGTCTCTCTGTCTACATTCCCCGTCATTTGGACACTCTGACGGATCAGGTGATCAAGTATCGAGTCGAACCAATGAGTGTGTTCCATATTCTATCACGTCGTGGAACGGAAAGGATAAGGTGTTTCCAAATTCTTTCCATGTCATCCCTTTCCCCTATTTCGGTAAAAAAAAAGAATGACTATTCATTTATCTTGACTCTTAAGAAGACCACGAAACCCGAAGGGTCCACCGAGTCACCATTTTGAGATGGACGAACTACGTCCTCTGCTTCTCCCTACGCCCAAGTCAGGGCCCCAGTCCCTCTAAGGGACCTCGTCCTTTATCGTTGGGTAAAGTCATAGGAACGACCCTATTAGGGTATCTGTCTCCTCGGACCACCCGATGTCAGGAACCCCAGTGTTCCCCAATCTGTACTGACTCGTGCACGCGTACGGTCACGAAATTAAATTTGACACTATACTTAAATTGACCGTCACGGATAGTGGCACAGACTTTTTTCTCTTTCGCGAGTTATTTATAAACAGCTTAATTAATTACTTTCTTTTACTTACCTTTTCTGTTCGTCAACTTCCGATTTATCAATGAACCCTACTTCACTCTTTGAGGACTATGGAATTCTCCCTTTATTTTTTTTTTTAAGACACAAAGGATAAGACCCCGTGTTTAGAAGAACCACTCAAAAACGATTCAAAAATAAAAAGGTACTGATCTACAACCCATCCTGTAGATTTTCACACATGACAACGAGTCTCTTTTTCCTACTCATTTATATTCGCAAACAACGATACGTCACCACTCCATAAGTCCCTGGTGTCCTCGACGTCTCCGTTTATCTAATTAATTTCCGAAATCCGGAGTAGTACTCCCGGAACTTGAAACAGACTCACAACATCGGTTTCATCAAAGGTTTCCCACCCCGAGTCACTGAGAAAGTGGAGTTATAACTCCTCATAGTTGAGGGTGTCAAATGTCGACGAGGTCGTTGACCTACGTAAAGTTCCTTCTTACTGAGTAAAATCTTAGGGACGTCCGTTTCTCTGAGTACAATTACTTTCGTTATCGAATTACCTTAAATAGACTAAAAATTTATAGTGGTTCAGAAGACCATCTGTATTCTACGTTCAGTTCACAATCTTTCTTATTATTATTATTATTAAATCGATTTAAAGTTAATAAGTGTGATTACAAAATTTAAAGGGGTCTCATTAAACACAAACCGAAACCATCTGTACGACACTACAACAGAAACAAAAAGTCGTTGTCTAAATACATGGGTTAGCACAAACCGAATGAAACAATAACTTTACTAAAAACGTAACGGACTTTTGAGGTTCCTTTCCTTTCCTTCGGGTTTTCTGTAAGTGACCGTTAGTCTTTAGTTGTATCTTATTAGTAGACATGTATCGAAATTTCAAAAGTCTCGTGAAATTTTGAATAAAATAAAAATACCATTGTGACCTGTCTGAAAGAAGATACTAGGTTGCCTGTGCCGAGTCGCTGACTTAACTTGACTTAACTGATCTGTCTGTACCTACAGTTTAGTACCATTCCTACGAAATGGAATACATTGTGGACAATCGGAAGATAGTAAAGGATTCGTTTTTTAAAAAGATTCTTTGTTATACAAACAATCCGTTCGTGTTGAAATTCTCTTTTAGAAGATCAGATGAGGAAGGTTGATCTAGTGGTAAGAACAATTGTCGAGTCAAGTCAGTAAGTCAGTGCAGGTTGAGACACTGAGGTAACTGACGTCGTACGGTCCAGAAGAACAGGTTGTGGTTAAGGGTCTCGAATGAGTTTTGAGTACAGATAGCTCACCTACTACGGTAGGTTGATAGAGTAGGCGACAGTAGGGGAAGAGGAGGACGGAAGTTAGAAAGGGTCGTAGTCCTAGAAAAGGTTCCTCAGTCGAGAAACGTAGTCAAAGTCGAAGTCACAATCAGAAAGGTTACTTATAAGTCCTGACTAAAAGAAATCCTACCTGACCAAACTAGAGGAACGTCAAGTTCCCTGAGAGTTCTCAGAATAGGTTGTAGTGTCAAGTTTTCGTAGTTAAGAAACCGTGAGTCGAAAGAAATATCAGGTTGAGAGTATAGGTATGTACTGACGACCTTTTTGGTATCGAAACAGATCTGCCAATATCAACCACCGTAATTGTTCCGGTCAAGAACTAGGAAAAGGAAGAACGTAGGGGGAAAAAGAGACCATCGATTAAAATAAATAAAAATTAAGTTCCCGTTAACAAGATATTATGACGTAATCAAAGACGGTTTGTAGTTGTACTCAGTTGGTATCCATATGGATACAGGAGGGAGAAACTTAGAGGAAGAGTGGAGGGAGGGGTAGGGTGGTGAAATCCACCAATGTCTCGGGGTCAAACTCAAGGGACTCAATGTGTCGTTCAAGGGTATGTGCTGAGACGTGAAGGAGATTCGTTCGCTGCTTCTGACACAGGGGTGAGGTACTAGGCCCCAAACCAGTACTCTTAACAAAAACATCACAGTCACGTCCACCTTTTGACTTTGTATGGACGTTCTAATACTATTATAAGATCAAGAAGATCACAGGATTCTTTGACAGAGCTGATTTGATCATATCCTACTCCGGATTCCTCGTTTCCGATCAGTACAGTGAGATCCTTCCCTGCAAACCGATACCCTTAAGTCCTTCCTTCTGTCTTCTTTCTCCCTTCCCTTTTCCCTACCCTCCTTCCTTCCTCCCTTTCTTCCCCTTTTTTCTTCCTGCCTTCGCTTTTTCTTGTTTATGTAGTCCTTACTTCTTTTCTGTAGTCCTTCCTTCCGTCTCAACCGTCTAGGATAATCACTTTCGATTAATGATAATTATAAAACCTTTCGTAGGAAGGGTTAAAGAAAATGTACATATCTATACAAACATGTATCCCATATTTAGTATTCAAACCGTTATGATACGAAACGAATAAATTTCTACGGTATTCGTAGAAAGACTTGGTTAGTTATATCTAGTAGTAGTAAAAATTGTCTACGTTTTAAACACAGTAATAATGGTAGCAAATAAGTTGTGTAAGAAATAAAACTACCTAACTTTTTACCGGTATATAAGATGGAGAGAGAGAGACACACGAGGAAATAATACACCAAAACGACAAGGACGGTACTTCTTCACCTCAGCCAAAGAGGTAGTAAACTTAGACCCAACAGGAACACTGAACAAAACCGACTTTTTCATTTTATATTTACTATGATACGTTCTAGACCAGGATCAGTAGGTTTCCCCGGAACGTACAAAGATAAACAAGAGAACCTTAGGACGATTTGACGATACGCTTGTTCGGGTCGACTGTCGATTAGTATCTGTATACTCACTCCGGTCGGTTTTTCCTCTCGGTAGGTCGATTTGAGACGGTTGAACGGTTGGATGTTGCACAATCGACTTATTTACCGATAACAACTTTAGTATTTCAGAACCCCATAAAAAAAAACATCGTTTAACTAGTAACTAATTGGAAGTTCTAACACGATCAAAAAGACATAATATCTGGTACAAAACTACTTTTTCTTGTAAACATATCAAGAAATGTACGAACAGTCTAAATAAAGGAATATGATTCCTTTCCCTCACTCCAACGACCTATACTCCCTCACAATTAAAATTCAATATTGTATATGTCGATTCAACGAGGGATCTTTCATCCTAATTCAATACAAAATTAGTTAGTGTCTGTCGTCATAAGTTGTGCCAACCTCCATCGTTGGTTAAATCTATCTCACAAAGTCCTTTAGAAAAGACCCCTCCACTGGTAACCTCGTCTCTGGACTCCTCCTTTGTTACTTTGTACAAGCCCGTTTGTCACCAGACCCGATCCTTATTTCGTCGACAAATCAGCGAGTCAACACAGACTGAGATTCTGGGCTTCTCGACATCGGACTGTCCGAGGAGCCAGGTACCGTAAGAGACCCGTTCTTATGACCTTACCCGATAATAAAGGAAGAGGTCCTTCCTTACTTTTTCCTTGTTTATATAGTCCTTACCTCTTTTCTATGGTCCTCCTTTCCTTCCTTCGTTCCGTCTTCATTGACTAAGATAATCACTCTCGATTAATGATAAGTATCAAACCTTTTGTACTTGCCTACAAGGACTGGGTCCCTAGTATGGGTGAAGAGGACGTAACCGTCCGTCTAAGAGATGACGGTTCGGTGGTCCCTTCGGGTTATCTCGTTAATATTTCTGTGAATCTCACTTCCCCCATATACTTCAAAAACCGATCACACCGAAGTTGACTCACCTCCTCCGAGTCATCGACCTAACGTCTACACGTCCCCGGTCTAAGACATCGTGGAGATTCCGACGTTATTCGCAAACATATAATAAGACTCAAACCACCCTACGGTGGCCTTCAAAGACACATCCTGCCACCATAGTAGTAGTAATCGTAGTCGTCGTCGTCGTGAAAGGAGTAGCGATTATGAACTATTTACAGACGATATATGTTCTACAAGGTTCGTACAAGGTACACAATTATGTGAATTAGAAAAGTCACGTTCTTGATCTGTGATAGTGATAGTAGAATTAAAATGTTTGTTGCGTTGTTCGTATTTTTCTAATCTACTTGACGAGTTTAAGTGTGTTACTCAACCTCCGTCTTGATTCTAAGTTTGGGTCCATCAGTCCAAGGTTGAGGACCTTAATTACACCAAATGCAAAATTTTACTACGGAGAACATTCTTAAGAGATATCTTCTCGTTCGTGTTTTCGTTGTGAAGTCTTCGATAATATCCTGAGAACTCCCTAGGATATTAATAAAATTTTTAGTATCGTTTAGACTACCTATCTTTACTATACAGAAACCGTAAAATAAACGTAAAAATTTTAATTATCACTGTAACTTATAAAAAGAGTCACTACAACTTATAAATATAAAGAAATAAAAAAAGAAATCCGGTACGGAACACTATACGTCCTAGATCAAGTGACTGGTCCCTAGTTTGGTGTCCTCGTGTCTCAGAATTGGTGACTTGCTGGTCCTTTCAGGGACCTATAAACATAAAGATACCAATAAACGTACATGTATAAGAAGTATACTAAAAAAGACAACCCTAACAAAATATAAATAAAGACTCTTGAGAAACATATAATCGATATAATCGAATTTACGTACTTAAGGAAATATATTGTATTAAACGACTCCACTTTTATATCATAATAATTTTGAAGGGTCAAACAACAGAAACCATAAAACTGAAACAACTAAAGAAAAAAGTATGTAAAGAAGAATAAAAATACGTCGTTCTAAAGTAAAATAAAATACCAAAGACTTAAAAGACAATATGAACCTTGTCGAAAGAGGTAGTGTTTTAATATTTTCATGAGTGGGTATAAAAGGATCCCGAAAATACAAACGTAAAGAAAAATGAATTTATAAACTAAGTAAATTTTAAATATAACCTTAGTCCTCACTCAACTCTACGCCGAATTAAATAAAATATTTAATGATTGTCTAAAAAGGTTGTAATAATATTCGTATGAGGTAGAAAAAAACGAGACTAAACTTTAAGGTACAAACTATATTTGATTCAATGTATATACAACCATAATAAAAATATAAGTTAAGATAAGGACGGACTTATGATCTGACAAAATCACTATTACTAAAATATCAATTAAAATTATACAATTCTATTTATATGGAGAGAGGTAATTAGTAGGAAAAATCTTAAAAGGATCGCTAAAGACGAACAAGTAAGAAAGCTGATGTAAAATATTATTAAAAAAACCGATTTTCGCAAAACAACTCTAAAACTAACCCTAACATCTTAAGATATTAAAAAACATCTCACTAAATCTCTCTTGACTACAGAAAGTTCTAATTTAACGTCGAAATTGACTTTCCATAGTAGTAAAACAATTGACACGTTATAATGACAATACATCGATGATTAAACAACGTACCCCCCTTAAAGGAATAATAGTAGAACAGAAGAGAAGTGAGGAGATGAGAGGTGGGTGGAGGTGGGAGGGGAGGGTGTCTTTCAAGTCTCGTATGATTTTATCCCTGAAAAGTCATGTAAGAGAACTTGAATTCGAAAGAAGAAAATGAACGAGACGAAATAGATGAGGGGTCTCGACCCCCTTACCAATAATTATTCAAGGTTTAGAATCAAGGGTCTTCTCCTTACACACATTTTCTCGTCTAACCAGGAATTGTAGACATTGAAAGGTCGAGTTACATACTAATCAGATACTCGTTCGGTGGCCCGTAAAAAAAAGGTTAGACTCTGAATGAAGTGCAATCGCGTGAAAACAAAATGTTGTGACAAAGGTTCAAATACTGAAAGAACGAACTCGGCGAACAAAGTTAGCGTAGATTATAAAGTAGTTTATACCATTTCTTTGGTACTCTTACTTAACTACGAGGAACGCTCGGCAGACTTCGTCTGTGGCGGTCTAACGACATTTTACCGAAAAGTAAAAATCGGGAAGACTTAACATTATACAAAGACTCCGGTTTAAGAAACCCCTTTGTAATACTGAAAAATTCCAGAGGTTTGAAATGCGAAGTCATGTTTTCCGGATTCCCACTCCTAAAATTTACCTACTTCACCTCTTTAAACGTGAAGGAATTCGTTTGTATATCGTAAAGGATAGTACACAGTCTTTATTTTTGTTTTTTATGTTTGATTAAACAGTACTTTAAAAGGGAAAATATTAAGGGAGAAACCACGAAAAAGTTGGATTGTTCAGTATAAAAGAGAAGAAAGCACAGTCCAAATATCGAAACGACCAGTGTCAAAGTTATTGGTACTACCTGCTAGAAGACAAGATATATAGTACATGTTCATAAGCCGAATTTTCATAGAAACACAAGTGTCGAACGAAAGACAGTGGAGGGGCTAGGGAGGAGGGGTGACGTATACGTGTACCGCAATATAATATACGCGCCTCTCGAAACCCCTTTCGAGTATAAATCCTTGTAATTCATTCGTCTCCTACCGACGAATAAACCCAACTCTGACTGGAGTGATACTTTACTCCGTTTAACAGTATAAATACTGAGTCCCATTCAGTTATTATATAACCGCAAGTGTACACCTTTGGGTAAATAAGGGGTTGTACACCGGAGTGAAACGAAAAGAGGGTTCATCACCAAAAGTGGATTCATACAAAAAAGTAAAAAACGAGAAAAAGAAAGAGAAGGAAGAAAGTAAAAAAAAGAAATAAGAAAGAGACAGGGAGGGAAGGAAGGAAAGTATGAAAGAAGGGGAAGAGAGTAAACACTCGGGGGTTCATTTGAACCACCCTAAATGTCGTAAAGATATATCGTATTTTTTTTCGGAAGAGAAGTCTATTGACTTTGATAATAAAGGAAATGGGAGAATAAAGGTGGGAGACAAACAATCTGGGTCCGAATGTGTGTATGTGTGTGTGTGACTTTTCCTTTTAATGTACCACCTATTTACGATAAGTGTTGATAACGGACCTTTAGACTAGGAACCCAAGAAACCTTAGACTCAGTCATAGTAAACAAAAAGAACGATATAACGTAGAGACATTTAATGTCGTCCTCTTTACTTCCAGTACACCAAAGACTAAATGACATCTCTTATGACTCTTCCCTTTTTTTTTTTCGTAGTCTCATGAGTAACTATTAGTTTTTTGTCTTTTTGGAGTGACACTTTCAGAAATAAGAATGATTTAAACCAGTCGACATGGAAGGACCAGGGGGTCGATGTTCCGGGGGTAATAGGAATTTAGATAAAAATATTGTTGAGATAAAACGTTCACCCCAAAACCAACCCTTCCGCATGTCTTTCGAAATGTAGGGAAGGGCAGAAGGGTCACACAGAACCTTTAGTTCAAAGAGAAGGAGCGAAAAGATCAAACCGTCTAAACACCCCAAACCCCCGTTGAGAAAGGCATGGTAGAAAGAGGAGGAACATAAACCTAAGATCAAACCTAAGGTGTCCGACAAACACCGGTCGGTGGGAGAAGGGGTCGTTTAACACTACACGTCTACAGACATGAGCAAATCCCCTCTCTCAGAACGAGAACCCCTTCTGGGTTTTTACGACTCTACCAGAAACGATCGACGATAGTAAGAACTAAAAGGAGTGGTTCGTCTGTCGTCACGTTCCATAACCTTGTCGACAGGTCTGAGACTCGTATGAATCACAACTATGATTTACAGCATTTGTGTAAGTTGGTGGTAACTTTAGTTGTCACTGAAGAAATAAAACGAGATTCGTTAAGATTCATTGAACGACCCCACTTAAAAGGTGCAAATGGGGAATCTAAGTCCTCCTAATTTAACAATTCGTATCTTGACCCGACCCCCTCTACCCAATTTTGTAAGTAGACACAAATGAGGGTCTCAATCTCTTCCTTGAATACCAATGGTCACTCCTTCCTACCCCCTTTCCCTCTCAATCCCTCAAACCCTACCTGCACATGTGTAACGATATAAATTTTACCTTTTGTTTGTTCCCGGATAACGTATCGTGTCCCTTGAGGCGAGTTACGATACCCCGTCAGACGTACCCTCCCCTCACAAGTTCCCTCACCTGTGTACATATATGTATACTGACTTTGATCGTGTAACAATTAGTCGACATGAGGTTATATGAAGGGTCCACCGCGATCACCGGTTCTTGGATGGACGGTTACGTCCGTTACATTCTCTACACTCGAGCTATGGACCCAGTCCTTCTAGGGGACCTCTTCCCGTACCGTTGGGTGAGGTCATGAGAACGAACCTCTTAGGATACCTGTCTCCTTGGACCTCCCGATGTCAGACATCCCAGCGTTTCTCAGCCTGGGTTGACTTCACTGAATCGGACGTACGTATGGGGTCATGTTTTATTTTTCAATTTTTTTAGTAGACATAACGACGGAAAGACCAAGGACCCTCGATAGAAAGGAGTGTCGGAGACAAAGGTTAGACACTAAAGTTTCTTAACTAAGAGAGACTCCAGTAAAGGACATTATCGGGAACTACGGGACAAAAAACAACGAACCAACAAAGTCTTCCCTTAACCCATCCTAAAAGAAGGATGGTGTAAAAGTTGAGTAGGAGACTGACGTCGTTTCTTCTCTTGATAGACCCCTCTTATTATGAGTCCTCTCTGGATCAAGGGGATTACGACTTTTCTTCTCTCTGATTCCGGCAGAGGTGTCTAGTATTTTGTTTCGTTCTAAACCGTCGAGAGGTCGAGTAAGCTAGACTCAATTTGTCCCCACTTAAAAAATACAAAATAAAAACCGAATTGTTAGTATCTCAAAAATTCTTTCAACATACCACGTTAATGACTAGTAAGATTTCTGTTAGACAACACAACATAGTACATCGAATTCTTCGTCTATACTCAGAGTTCTTAAAGTCAACACACTGATTAAAGATGGATTTCTAAAACGTACACTCATTTCGTTTTTCGACAGAATAGTACTTCATAGGTAAACAATCCCGAAACCAATTAAACTAACTTTCCTTATTAGTCCGATATCTTCGACTCGAATTCGAATCAAGTTCCTGAACTAAATGGACAAACGAGAGTAAAACTTTTAAGTGTAAGGAACCGATTATGTTAGATCTAAGTGCGAGTTTTCCCGATCTGAGCCTAGGAACTACTGTCCTTAGTATAAAATCAAAAACACAGTTATCGTATCACGGACTTACATCATCCACGAATCATTTATATAAAACTTTTCCATACATTAATTTATCACCTAGTTAAGTAAAAATGGTGGAAAAATGACACTATTTTATATGTATTGTACCCGAAAGGTCCACCGCGATCACCATTCTTGGACGGACGGTTACGTCCTCTGTATTCTCTGTGTCCAAGTTAGGGACCCAGCCCTTCTAGGGGACCTCCTCCCGTACCGTTGGGTGAGGTCATAAGAACGGACCTCTTAGGGTACCTGTCTCCTCGGACCGCCCGATACCAGGTATCACAGTGTTTCTCAGTCTGTACTGACTTCCCTGAATCGTATGTGAGTGTGTATTGTACGATTCAGGGAAGTCAGCACAGGCTGAGACGAGGTGGGGGTATCTACCGTCGGGTGGTCCGAGGGGGTAGGGACCCTAAGAGGTCCGTTCTTGTGCCCTCACCTAACGGCAAAGGAAGAGGTTACGTACTTTCACTTTTCACTTTCACTTCAGTGAGTCAGCACAGACTGAGAATCGTTGGTGTACCTAACGTCGGATAGTCCGAGGTGGTGGGTACCCTAAAAGGTCCGTTCTCATGACCTCACCCCACGGTAACGGAAGAGACGTATGTATTCTATTGTACGTGACAAAATGAATGAAGTTCACACATCAAGTTACCACAATTCGTGTAAGTGTAAAAACACGTTGGCAGTGGTGGTAGGTAAAGGTCTTAAAAAAAAGTAAGAGGGTTTGACTTTGAAATATGGGTAATTCGTTATCAAGGGGTAAGGAAGGATGAAGGTGGGGTGAGGGTCCGGAACCTTTGGTGGTAAGATGAAAGACAGAAATACCTAAACCGATGAGATCGATGAAGTACATTATCTTATTATGTCATAAACAGGAAGACTCAGACCGAATAAAGTGAATTGTGTAGAAGTTTTGAGTAGGTACAACATCGTACAGAGTCTTAAAGGAAAGAAAACTTCTGACTTAGTATAAGGCAACTTACGAGTCTGGTGTAACGTAAATAGGTCATTACTTTCAAACCTAACCAAAATAGAAAACCGATAACACTTATTACAACGACACTTGAACCGTATACTATTTTTAAAATGGTAAAAATATTCTTTATTTAGTAACCAGTCTTTCTTAAGTGTAATATCCTTAGTGAATTTAGATAATTACATCGACTTCACGAATTCGGTAAAAGACGAGTCAAACCAAACAGGACCCTTCAGGTGGATGGGCTCTCACTTGGGATAGTCCCATTGTAAGAACAGTACAGTTGGAAATATGAAAGTCGTAGATTGATCTCGGACCGGTTTCTACCGACTCGTCACAACAACTTACCTCAATGATCTCAATTACTAGTCTAGACATGAAAGTCGGAGTCTCTCTTTTTTCTTTAATTTCGACCTTATGACTCACATAAATAAAAATAGATACGAAAGAAAGAAAGGGTGATTTGACCTATAAAAGAGTCGTATCTCTGGTCAAACTTTAGTCTATTGAAGTTAGAAAAATTTAATGTAAAAAAGTATTCTTACAGATTTTGATTACAGTAAACAAGTAGAAATATGACCGTGGATTTAAAAACGTATTATACAATTCGTTATGATACTTTTAATGAACGCACAACGTCCTTAACTGTTATATTTTAACAATGGAGTGATAAAACCGTACGGTTCAACGAAGTCAACACCGACTGAGAAACGTTGGGGTACCTGACACTGGGAGGTCTGAGGAAACAGGTACCCTAAGAGGTCCGTTCTTATGACTTCACCGAACGATAAAGGAAAAGGTCCCTAGAAGGACTGGGTCCCTAGTTTGGACGTAGAGAAAACAGGGGACGAAACTGTCCGGGTAAGAAATGGTGATCACGGTGAAGGTTTTCATATATCGTATTTTTAAACTAAGATGGTAGTGGATGAAAGTATATCTATTAATTCGGGATAACACTGTCAACCCTTAAAATCTCCAAGAAGAAGAAGGGAATTAAATATAATAGTAAGGTGAAGAGAGTGTCTTAAAACTCGATTAACTTGTCAACAAAATACCAATAACTTGTGGTATGGTGAGAATAATCGTTGTGGCATAGAAAATTTACAAATTAAATTTAAAAGTCACGGGTGTTCCGAGGTACAACCTTTGTTAAAGACGACACAACTTAGTAAGTTAATAGTGTTTGTACTAATCACGTATCAGTTAGTTTTTGGTGTTAATATAGTGTTAAAATTTTAATGAATATTAGAATGTTAAATACTAACAATGAGTATGTCATTATGTTTTAAAATACCCTACATTTAAAAAATTACTATCCTCTAAATTTTAAGAGATAAACAAGAGAATTAATGGTCTGTTTACCTTAAGTCTTAGTTATGATAAAGATAAAAAAATAAAATTGTCTACATCGTAACTCTATAAAACAAGAGTATTATTTAATCTACCCTTACTTACGAAAAACTAAATTCACAATTTTCCGTTAATTCTCTAGATAGTAGTCTTTTATAAAATTTATTAATTAGTCTACCGTCAAGTCAATCCAGGAGGAAGTAAAAGAATCAAAAAAACTTCATATTAAGGAATGTAATCAATTATATTTATAATTAAATTAATATAATTAATTATATTAATTTACGATTATAATTGTAAAGTATAAAATTAATTAGTTTAATTGAATAAGTTAGTGACTAAAAAACTGTCGGTAAAGTGAAAACTTAAAATTTCTACTTAATTCTTCCGTCCTTTTACACGGTACTCAAACACGAACCCATAATGTTTCAACGTCAACGGAAGTTATATATTAAAAGAATTAGTCGTAAAAAAAAGAAACGAGAACGTCTTGAGAAGGAATCCTCGTCAAGTAAATAAATAAATAAAAAAAACCTCTTATCAACCTCCTACCTTTTCTTGTTCTATTAATTTGTTTTTAGAAATAGAGTGAACGAAAACGTGAGATTTTATATAGATTGAAGTCTTGTAGGATTTACCCAACTATTATGAATCCCAGATTACGGTGTGAAACGAAAATATACGTATTCATGTATTCTATCCTTTTGTATTCCGTGGGAGAGTGACCAAATCCACAGAGGATATCCGTGTCCTCGGAAGTGGTTGTGGTTGTAAAGTTTACGAGACAAACTGCCCCCTTCCGACTTCCTAAAGTGTGGAGTCCTTTTACGTGGTAGTATTCTAAGTCCTAGTCTCCATACAGACAGAAAGTTAACCGTCTTCCTTCTTACCTGGTCTTTACAGTTGAGGTCTGTAAAGAAGTTCGTTTCTCTAAAAATTTTTGGTTTATACCTTCGACTCTTTCTCTTTTACATAAGGGAATTTTAATGGGTTCAGTTATCGGGCAACCTGTCACATATGGAAATCCCGATGAATATCAGGTCGAATTAGTGGTGACAGAAGACAAGGAGACGTGGTAGTAAATCGAATTAGTTGTGACTATGAATACTCCCGCAGTGTCAACATTTAAGGAATGAAAGTACTATGATAAAGAATACTTGAACAATCGAGGTACTCAATGATGTCTAACGTATCGAGACCCACTGTTTGTGAAGTAAGTAAGAAAAAAAAAAAGTAAACAATTAAGCCGTTTATGTACTCTTTATGGATGGTAAATGTTAAGTAACATCGAATCGATTTCTATTATTGTTTTATTTTATTCCTCGAGGATAATCCTTACTCTTCCGAACATGTGTTTATTGATAATATGTTTGGTTTTTAACAGTGTAACAATACACCCCTCAACTCTCCTTCTTTGTTAATACCGAACTTCTTAGTCTAGGGTTCTTGCTGTCATACGTACATACACCTATCTCCGTTTCGGTAGAACTGAAGATCTTTACGATGAACTCCCTAGACAACCGAGTCAGAAGGATAAACTTTCCGTCGTGAAATAAATTGGAAACATTAAATGTACGAGTTCGATTGTAAACACTGATACATATATTTTGGAACTTTCACTTAAGTGGATCAGGGATGAATACCTCAGTTAACTTAGTACAAAATAAAGAAAAAGTCGACTCTTATCCGTATATCGTAGGATCAGACAGTCAAAGTATAAATAACCCCCTTATAAAAGTCTAGTTAGAAAGGAGTGACCGAGCTCTTGTGTAAATGAAAATAAAGTACTTGAGATGAAGTTGGTTTTTTTTTTTTTCATACTACGACTGAGTCGTGTGTTTCGATGTAAAATATGGACGGTCCGACGTATATCTAAAAATATTCCACTTGTTACCAACATAAATTCATGGCTACCTCATTAGTACTTCAGAAGACCGTCATAGGAAACCTTTGACTTAGGTATTTAAAATAATCATAATTTACAAAGATTACCCTCAACTGTTTATCAACTTACCCTATCAGAAAAGAGACAAGAACCGTTTCTCTCTCCCTTCTTTTTCAGGGATAATGTGTTACTCTTTACGTAATTACGAGTTCGGGTAAGTAGAGTTAAAACGTGTTTATATTAAATTCTGGAAAATGTTGACAACCACTTTAATGTCACACGACACCCCTTCAACGTTTTAAAAATACCTGGATTATTTTAACAGTAACATTATGGTAATATCCCACGACCCTGTTATATCTATAAACATTATAGCATGAGGGTACGGTTTGACTTTTCCCTCTATCATTCAAACTAACCTCCGTTTACGACTTATCCCGATTTTAGGTTCAAACAAACTATTACTTTTAGAGGGATAATCACAAACCATAGTTTGCTTTAACGTACTCACTAATCCGTAAAACTGACCGACCAAAATATTACCTGGTCTATTTGTAATAGTTCGTGTCAGATATTTTATTCAATAACAACTTTATTAGTACATGATAGAAGCCTCTTTAAAGTCTTATTAAAGGTAAACACATCAAAGACGAAAAAATGGGTTCACACTAAAGTCTTTATGTGAGTCACCGGAAAAAGATGAGAGTACAAATTGTGTGTCGGTTTTTAGAGGACTACCAGAAATCAGTCTGATTTTCGAAAACTTTTGTAGACTATTCTTTAGGTCAGTGAAACTACGTACTCCAGTTTTATTTGTCGGGAAGAACAATAGTTGTGAAGACCACCACAGTCAATCCTCTCTCGTCATATTTTGTCGAGTTGTGATTTTAGAACTTCTGACTCTTCTCTTAAACGTCGCGCACGGGGATGACCTCGACACCGCAAAAAATATACTGGTGACGGATAGGACACAAGTGCAGGTTTTAGGTGTTGTCTTAGTTTACCTAGTTTGTAAGTCAAAGAGGTTCCACCTCACACTGTATGTCGTACGTGAGATCGACACTTTCTGTACTACAAATGAGCAAAGACAACTACCTGGAGTCGACTCCTTTCACTATGTTTGTGTTCGGTAATTATGTAGTAACCGTTTCAGAAAGTAAACTTAGGGTTGTCGGAACGGTAAGGACTTTTTTTTTAATCAAACTAGATTTGGACAATTAGGATAAGGGGGAATCATCACTAATCAGATCCTTACCCGGGTAACTGGGTGACGGAAAGTCACAAGGAACTTCTATTCACAGGATCATGAAAGACCCCACTGGGTCCTTCCTGTCAGAGAAAGAGGGAACACAGGTTCACACTGGGTACCTTTTCGACGTCGGTAGAGTGATGTCGACTCCTACTCCGTTTTGTCTCTCCTCCGACCTCGATCCTCTCTGTGTCCCTTCTGGACCCTGTCTCGAACTGTACTAGATGGACGGAAAAGAGAGTACCCGTCTGTAGACCCCGTCCTTTCTTTGAACCGGTCCTTGTTTAAACATCTCGATACGGTAAACGGTCAGTGTCTTTCAAAACCTTTTCAGAGTGAGAGAGAATCGGAACCAGAGAGGCTGATACTTTGTTCCTATGTATTTCATGGATGAAATATTCAGACTAACACTCGGAATTCACTCACGTATGTGCACCCGACGAATTTTCTCATAGACCATGTGACACCTACGAGTCATTTAGGGACGATATGAATAATAAAAACAATACACTTTTTACCAGAAGGAAAAAACAAATTTGGTAATACTCAGTCTTAAAAGACAGTAAAATTTTGTCTTTATAAACCGTTAAAGTGTATCGTAGTGACTATGTAACCAAAACGAGGTTCCAGTATAAAAATTCCTTCTGAGTCGAGTGGTTGGATAAAGTTACTGCGGATGGAGATCGTAACGGACGGAGGAGGGGACTGAACAAAAAGGGGTTTCTTGGATAGTAGTTTAGTTATTATATAAAATGAATAAATAAACAAACGTACAACAGAAGGGAGTACTCCTACATTTACAGTGTCCCCGTTCCCAAAAAACGGAAAAAAAATGTCGAAATGAGGTGTCACAGATCCAACTCATGGACCGTGTCTTCTCCGTGAGTTATTTGCAAACAACTGACTTATTTACAACGTAGTACACGTCAAACCATTGACGGTGTTTGTCCCGTTCGTTTGGAGATGTGGGAACCTAGTATTACTACTGTCTGTCCGTCACTTCAGTTACGATGAAGGAGGTTTATCTTTTCACTTTGTTAAATCCATCGAATCCCGAAGGGACCACCGAGTCTCCAATTTCGCAGACGGAGGTTACGCCCTCTGGGCCCAATCTAGGGACCCAGCCCTTCTAGGGGACCTCTTCCTTTACCGTTAGGTGAGGTCATAAGAACGGACCTCTTAGGGTACCTGCCTCTTCGGATCATCCAATGTCAGGTGCCCCAGCGTTTATCAGTCTGTGCTTACTCGCTGAAGTGGAAGTGGAAACCTTCAATAACTCGTGTTGTGAGTGAAAGACCCAGTTCGGAGATGAGATTCCCTCTTTAATAGTCGTAGAAATTCCTACCTATGTAGTATAGTCAAACACACCCGACGATTCAGACTTTAGGTGACCCATTCCGTTGTCAGACCTTTGACCCCGTCTTTAACTACTACCTCAAAATCCGTCTTAAAAAAAGAGGTTCTTTGGATAAAAACAAGAATTTTCGGAGCTTTGACTGACGTACTCCGGGTAGGTGTAATAACTCCATTAGAGGAAATGGATTTCAGTTGACTAACCTCTACAGCGGTGTGACGTCCTTCATTCACCATCCGTATTAGATACGGAGTAGACATAAATGGCGGTGAGGGGTAACGAGTGTAATAGTGGACTCGAGGCGAAGGACAGTCTAGTCACCGACGTAATCTAAGAGTATCCTCACGTCTGGATGACACTTGACGCGTTCACTCTCTAAACACACCACATGAGGAATACTCTTAAATTACGGATTACTAGACTAAGGTGCGATACCACTCAACATATCAATAAAGTAACATATATAGTTAATTATTATTATTTTCATTCCATGGATTTTTAATTACGTGAACTTAATAGGACTTTGGTTGGGGGAGTGACGGGACTAGGGTCCTTTTTAACAGAAGGTGTTTCTGTTAAACAGAAGGTGTTTCTGTGACCGGGGACCACGGTTTTTACAACTCCTGACGACGGACTGTACTAAATAGAGTAAATTAGGAGTGACTTTAGGATACTCTATCTTCGATGACGAGAGGAGTAAAACGTCAAATCAGAGAACCCGGTGTTTCGGGAATTCTAGTACTTCGTAAAGATCAGGAAGGTCACATGAGTTCAAGTCTCGAAATAAACGTTACCTAAGATTTCTTCCTGACTGACAATCTGACCGACCCCAAGGAATTTTCGAAACGGAAAAAAAAAAATTTTTTTTTTTTTTTTTTCCGGACTCTCCCGAGTGAAACAGATAGGTTTCTCGTTATTTGGACACAGAAAAGTAAAGTTGGGGAATAACATTACGACGGTTCTGTTTTTGTGGAACCCAACCTTTGGACTGATCCTTATGCAATACTAGTTTTCACCGAGGTAGAATATACAGTGTTCAAAATTTAAATCCCAAGTAAAGTTACAAGTAAAGTTAGACCTTTTCGTATTAAAGTAAACTTCCTTTTTCTTTTGTTAGTGAAATTATTTTCAGAAATACTTGCTCCAAGTCTCACGAAGAACCTGTTGTTTACTGAGTCTTTTGTGACAACACCATTCAATTCACATTTACCCAGTCTTTGTACGTCTAATTTAAAGGGACCTTTGTGAGTTCCCGAAGGTTTTAATTACCCCCCCTTTATGAACCTGTTCCATATCAAATCTGAAATACGAAAATTAAGAAAAAAGGGGAAAAGTGAGACGACTAAATTAAAAGAAGAGGTTTTGTGAAGGATCCCACTGAAGTAAAGAACGCCAGTCCTACGACAGTCCGGTTTAACAGTAATTAGGACCACGCAAGACCCACCGGGTTGGACCCATAGTCGACATAAGAAAGAGATTGGTATCAAGCGAAAAGAGAGGTGATACACAGAAAGTTATGTCCTTTCCATATTTTTATTTTTGTGTCAAGTTTCAGACACGGTTCGAAACCCCGGAACACTTTCAGATGGTAATACTGTGAGCTCTCTATTTACACACCCCAAGAGTTTACAATTTTTGACTATTTAGAACACACGAAATTGAGTCTTTTATGTCGATACCTATACCTACACTATCCTCCTATGCATTTAGTTCTAAACTTCTAAGAATCCTCCCTGAAAACTTTCCGGGAGATTGGGTAAGGGTTCGGAGTCTGTATAGAGTTATATTTTGTACTGTCTTTGTATTAATATCAGGGTAAAGAATTTACTACGGACTCTATTTAAAAGAAGTTGTATGAAATCTTTTTATAGGGATATATAAAAAGGAGGGGTCTTCAGGGGTATTTTGATTGGTTTAAGGTAAAATATCCTTAAATCCAAATAAAAGAAAAAAGGACAGAAACTTCCTCTTGTGTGAGACGTTGTGACCTGACCACAGGTACTGAAAGGAACGAACCCGGAACAGACTGGAATCAGTCACTTCGAACAGTCTGTAAAGAGAGAAAGACTTCTATTATTACGACTGTTACGAACAAAACGTTAAGAAGGACGGTATAGATGTTCGTTATAGGAGAGGTTGTAGATAATTTAGGAAAGGTAGTGTCGTGTAATATACTATCTTTTTTCGTTAAATGAAATAAATTACTCACAGTTTCATTACCTTTTATACCATCGACGGAGGATCTCGAATCCCAAACCAACCCCAATATCTTAAGTGTACGTACCGACACACTGTCCCAACCGTTTAGAGAGATTTCCGTTGGTAGTTCAACCTGTTTTAACTATTTTTGTTGATGAAGACCTTGAGTTGGTTTCCATACGTTGTTATACTAATTCTACCGTTGAGTGGTGTTTAACCACATATATTAGTTACGTCAGAGATTATGTTCGTTTATAAAAAACGTTTTTAACTGTTTTAAGAGAATCTTAAATATTCCTTTATGTTTCCTGGATCTATCGGTTTTAATCAAAACTTTTATTCGTGCCTGAGCTCCGTAATAAAATAGAGTAAAGTTTTGAATGATATTGTAGAACCGTTTTTGTTTTTTTAGTCACACAATAACCACATTCCTATGTGAATTATTGGTTACCTTGTCTAAATTCTCAGGTATTTATCAAGTAAAGTAATTTCCCATTAACTAAAAATCGTTTCTTACGGTTCTGTTAATTGACCCTTTGTTATCAGAAAGGTTGTTCCTACGATCCTAATAACATAAGGAACACCTTTTTGGACCTGTACCTTGGAAGTATAGTATACGTTGTAGATGAGTTTTACCTAATATCTAGTTGTACCTTTTCGATTCTGATATGTTGAAGAACTCCTTTTACAGTTTCTTTTATAAACACTGGAGCTCATCCTTTTTTTAATAATTTGTATTGAGGTTTTGTACTAGGTATTTTTTGGACTATTTAACTCGTAATGGTTTTAAGTTTGACAAACATAACGGTTTCTGTGGTAATAGGATTATCTTTCTGTTCTGTGTGTCTTCCTCTTTTATAAACGTTCAGTATGTATAAAAAAGTATTTCCTGATCTTGGGTTTTATGTACTTCTTGAGAATGCTGAGTCATTCTATTTATTAGACTGTATTTTTATCCGTCTTCTAGACTCATCTATAAAATGGTTACTTCTATAAGTTCAATGATTATTAATAACACTTATTTTTTTCAACTTGTAATCAAATACTCTTTACGTTTAATTTTGATGTTACAATATGGAGATATATAACTAATCTTATTGATATTTTTTCTATTTTGGTTCTCAATTACTCTTTCATCTCTCTGACCTTGGTAATACGTAACAACTACCCTTATATTTTACGTATCAGTGAAATCTTTTGTCAAACTATCAAAGAAATTTTCGATTTGTATTTAAATGTACTGAGTAGTTAAAGTGACAATCCTTGAATGGGTTCTTTTGTACAGGTGTGTTTCCACACATATACTTGTAAGTTTCGTATTTTACCTTTTTAGGTTTATAGGTATTTTACTACTGACTACAGTCATATTCCGTCATAAATAAATAGTTATCTTTCCTTTATTCCTAAGATGATTGACTGTACGTACTTGGAGTTTTTTACTACGACTGAACTTCTTCGGTCTATATTTGTCGACGTATAATATACTAAGGTATATGTATTTTAGAGGTTTTTTCCGTGTTCAAATCGCTGTTCTTCGTCCTGTAATTGACGAACCACGAACCTCTCACCACCCTTACTTGATGTTTCCCGTACTCATGTGAAAAACCTCAAATTCCCTTACAAGATTTTGACCTAACACCACAACTAACAAGTTGAGATATTTAGACTGAATTTTTTAGTAACTTTACATGTGAATATTACTCATCTAATTTAATATTAAGTTATCACGAGAATTTCTTCTTTTGTACTATATATATGGTAAATAGTCTGTATCATGATCCACGGTCGTTGTCTCTCTTTCATTCAGTCTTTTTTTAGGACGGTATACCCCCGAATATCCGTCGGTCACAGAGATTCCTAACACTCGTCCAACCGGACGGAAACGTCAAAGACTTTGTTTGCTTGGTACAATTTACGTGATATAAGAAGGACGAAAGTACCTTTCACTTTCTCTTCAGCGAGTCAGTACAAGCTTTCACTTCAACGAGTCAGTACAAACTGAGAAACGCTAGGGTACCTAAACATCAGATGGTCCGAAGAGACAGGTACCCTAAAAGGTCCGTTCTCATAACCTCACCCAACGGTAAAGGAAGAGGTCCCCTAGAAGGACTGGGTCCCTGGCTTGGGTCCAGAGGACGTAACGTCCGTCTGCGAAATGAGAGACTCGGTGGTCCCTTAGAATGCAAGACAAACATCTCCAAAACCCCTTCTACCTTTTATTCCTGTGTTTGTACATTTATATATTGTAAAACGACGACCACGATTCAACGAAGTCAACACAGGCTGAGACACACTGGGGTATCTACCGTCGGGTAGTCAGAGGGGGAAGGGACTCTAAGAGGTCCGTTCTTCTGACCTCACCCAACGGTAAAGGAAGAGGTTAGGTACTTTCACTTTTCACTTTCACTTCAACGAGTCAGCACAGGTTGAGAATCGGTGGGGTACCTGACGTCGGATGGTCCGAGGAGGTAGGTACCCTAAAAGGTCCGTCCTTATGACCACACCCCACGGTAACGGAAGAGGGTCTATTGTAAAATCTTCTGTTATTTTCTACAAGTATTTTGGGCTAGTTTCTTTCCTTTATTTTTGACAACTCTCCTGGTCCTTCTCCACAATAAGATTTGTCCTACCATTACCTTCCAGAGGAATCATCCCATTATAACCTAATCTCTCTAGGACCTTTTTCCCTTCCTCTCGGTGTGGAACAGGTCCCCTTTCTCGTAAGGACCGTCTACCTTGACTCAGGTCCTGTAAGTACAGAAGAAACTCCTGACCGTTCCTCTCACACCGACCTTGTGTGACTCACCTCTCGTTTCTCTATGTCAATCCCTCGACCCCGTCTAGTGAATCCTGTTACTATACGTAACATCCTGAAATCTAAGACGAGGTTCACTCGAATCTTCAGTACCCCTCCAAACAAACAAAACATACAGAGAGTAATTTCGACATTTATTACTCTCTGAACCCTTCTAAAACTTGTCTCTTCACTTTACTAAAGTGTGTGAGGTCACCAAGTAAAACCCAAAGGGGTCACAGAGTCACCATTTCTTAGACGGACGTTACGTCCTCTACACCGACCTCTGGGTCCAAGGTGGGGACCCAGTCTTTCTAGAGGACCTCTCCCTTTATTGTTGGGTGAGGTCATAAGAACGGACCCTTTAGGGTTCCTGTCCCCTCGGACCGGCCGATGTCACGTATCTCAGCGATTTGTCAGTCTGTGTCGAATCATTTATTCGTTGTTGTTACCAAGTAAAACCGTCGACCGTCTTTTATCCGTCATCTAACGTTCCGACCTTCGTTCTTCGTGTTGAACCCCTTGACGTCAGTAGGTCCTCTTTCTACGGTTACCGAGTTTAGTCCAGAATCGTTAAATGTGCCACTCTTCACCAGGACCATATGACCCTGAGATCTGGGTTGTCCTAAACGACCACCTAACCTACTGACCACACCCTCCTCCGCCTCTCCGTTCCTACCAGGGATCCAAAGACCAACCTCTTGACTTGATCCAATACTTTGTTTACAAGAAACTGAGACACGCTGGGGTATCTGTCGTCGGATGGTCCGAGGGGGTAGGGACCCTAAGAGGTCCGTTCTTGTGACCTCGTCCAACGGTAAAGGAAGAGGTTGTACAACCCATCCTAAGATGTTTTAATTAGTATACTTTATCTATGGGTTTTAGGATTTCTTTTCTTCTCGTCTTACCCTACGGTCTCGAGAGAAATATGTTATAAATTCAGATTAATACGTTTCGACTACTGAAATCTTCGTGACCAAAAACGAGAAGTGTGGTGTTTCTTAAAAGGGGTGATAGTGCGTTTAAGGACTGTAAAATTTCTACCACCAACGGTAGAAATAAGAAACCGGAGTTGTTCGTAAAAAAGGTGGTCTACCGTCGTGATTTCAAGTCTCCGGAAGTCGTGTCTCGGAGAAATTACTTATATTCACTCGACGAAGTCCAGGGGAAAAGTCTGTTCAGTCTGAAAAATCAGAGAACGGATGGAGAGGAGGAGGTGACTCCCGTTGGGGAAGGTTATTAGTCGGAAGATCTACTATGGTCTCCGAAAATTGCAGTATTCGAGAACAGTGTAATGAGTCGTTAGAGTTCAGCGGGGGTCCTTTGGTAAAGGACCTCCGGAGAAAAAATAAACACAAGTAATTGAGGTGAGATTATGTAAGAGAACCTTTGGTGTCAAATTATTTAAAGTATCGCGTACTGGTCGCCTGAATTACTTATAATCAGTGAGCTTCGTTAAAAACAAATAAGTCGAAGAGAACGGAGGGGAGGGAAGGGAATGGGGTCCGAAGTAAGACACCTTACTATTATTATGTGTCTCTCGGCTGGTCGGTGTCGACTGACTTTTGTTCCTCATTTTCCTAGAAAGACTTGAGTGTGGACGAAATTCTAAACAATAGGAATTTTGCTTTTCGACATCCCTAAGTGAACCGAGGAAGGAACATCGAGGGTCCCCTGGAACGATAATTTGGCGTCCCTCCTCGGGTCGGAAGTCTCGTGAATTTTCATGAATACAGTTTAGGTAGGGTAAGAAGGCCGGAGACAAGGAGTTAGGGCGGTGGTAAGGGTCCCCGACCTCGTGTAATGTTCCGTAAGTGAAGTATACTTACCCGTGTTTGTCTGAAAAAGTGGTAAATCTATACAGATGTAAACGTCCGTGTAGGACATCCGACGGACTTTGTCGGAATTAAAGTTAAATGACAGAGGGGTACCTGGGACGGTAAGAGGGCTTGCACCTTTTGAGTTACCAGCAAAGAGGAGGGGCTGGAGAGTGGGGGTCGGAGAACGATGAGAGGAGGAGAAAGTTCCTTTTCCGACATGACCCTCCTTGTAAAACGAGTTCTACTTATCTTACTTCGAAACTACGAAGATTGTCACGTATACTAGAAAATGAAATTTTTTTTTTTTTACTCGCTCGTCATGGTCTAATAGTGTAAACCTTGTACAAGTTTCAGTCACGTGTTCTGGGTCATTTTCGGTAGAACCCGGGGGACCTCGTGACGACAAGTTCTCTCGTACTTTAGCATCGGGACTTTAAGACGGAACAGGTAAAGAGGAGACGATCCCGATTGAGATAAATTACAAAACTATACCTTTGAGAGTTTACATACGTTTTCGTCTCGATTATCATATCTCTTGGAGGTACATAGACAAGAAGTTGAAAATGTTATTACCTGTAAACCGATTAGAATATAATAGATTAGGAGGGGGTGTGTAGGTGTAGAAGAAACAGACCTCTAGATTTTTGTTTAGTGTCTATAAAAAAAGGGGGACATTTGTCGTACTTAACGATTGATTATTCCCGTAAGATACAAATAGTAGTAGTGACACGGGTATAGTATGGATTTTTTAATTACTATTAAAGAATTTTAGTAAATTATGGTTTAGGTATGAATGAACGGGGTCCCCGGGAGTTATGTAGAACATCAAGTCTTAGGTTCGTTCAAGGTGAGTAAGATGATCAACGAAGAATTAGAAAAAACAAGATTTCTCGTCAACAAGACGAAAAGGAAGGAGGAGAAGAAGAAGAGGAAGGAGAGGAGGAAAAGAAGAATTTAAAATACGACATCTAAACAATCACAATGGGGATAAAAACAAGACATCTTTACTTGGCGTGAAAGGTAAACTGACTAACGAAGGAACACCACAGTACATTGAACAAGAATATGACAATCCTGATAAATACCAACTCTTTTAAAACCGACTCAAGAAGTCAGAAATTCACTTGTTCTTCATATGACTTCATCGATTTACCTAAACTGACAATCCCCTCTAGTAGTAAAACGAAACGGTAGGTTTCGATCTGAATGACAATTAAGTAAGTCAGATATATTTAATCGAGGATCTGATATGGTTCGTTAGACGACCCTGAACCTTTACGTCTTACTGGTTCTCGTCTCCCCTACTTTCTATTGACTCTTTTTTATCCCTATGATAGGAGTACCTTGAATTCCCAGTACTCAAAATTTCATGATGAATCTACGAACATAACTCATGGGGCTTGCGCAAACAGTTCAGGTGGTTGAATAGCTGGGGAGAGTTTACATGACTTCTTATAACTCGTAATTCACTACTCTTGACGTGATTTTTAATCATTATTCTTCAGTCTGTGGTTGAGAGGACCCGGAAACCTAAGGTTGGTAATTATTTAATTAAAATCTAGAGTTTGAAGTTGTCTCCACCTCGCTATGAAGATTTTCTTAATCCGTTGAAGACTTGGTTTAATTATATACCTGCGGTTGGAAAAAACCGGATCCAATGTTTTCTCCAAGGAATTGTCAGGGAACTAAAACTGCGAGTAGAAGTTCTTTGGTGGGTACTCAACTTTAACCTTAACACAACGTTACATAACATGCGTCTGATTTGTGTTAACTTTACTCAACACGTTTCGTACTGGACAGAATAGATGTTCACACAGTATTTACGACTGTAAAGTTTTGGATAGACCAAAATAAAAACAAGATAAAATAAATTTTTTTGTTTGTTTGACGACCAACGTTGGGATATTTACTTAAAATACTGGATGGTCACTCAGTCCCGGACGACTAACTTCACGACTGAAACCCTTACTGTATCGAAAACCTATTCTATCTCAGTACCTGGTAGACGAAATCAATGCGTTAACTCGGTGTGAGAGAGAGTCGGTAGGAGAGTATCTGCGACTCGAAAACACGGAGACTTAAGTGTAAACTCTTCCTTTAACCCCAAAAGTTATCAAAAGTCTTTAACATTTCTAGTAGTGGCTTGAAAAGAACAAATAAAAAATTTAAAACCTATCTTCTCGACTGTCCGTTCTACCTCCCTCTATGAACCCTGTTTCATTCTAGAAACCCTTAAAGTTTGCAAAATAACTATTCTTCCTTCTGATTGTAAAACGATAAACCGAGGACGTATGACTTACAACAAAGTTACATAGAATACATTAGACGTATTGTCATACTACCTCATCGGAAATAGTAGATATTCAGTGTATACTCCTTTGCTCAAGTGTCTTCCATCCATTGAACCGACTCGACTGTCTCAAGTATTCTCCGTGTCTCATCGGTTAATTTTTTCGGTATAGAGGACCACTGATCCCTGGGTGTCTTCGACTCGAGTCAGAAATGAAGTTAAGGAACAACACAGTGAATCAACTGAGTTAGGAAATCATTCACTCCTTATTCTATTTTGCACGATCATGAGGTATGGATCGTTCGTTTCTAATATATAACGTATATACATATACTCTATATAATTTTATATGTATCCTTCTATGTATATGTGTAGATGTATATGTGTGTATATATACATATGTGTATCTAAAAACAAAGAGTACTAGGGAACGTTCTTCTGTTACAAGTATCCCTGAATGTAACAGATGTAAATAGACAATACTACGTAACAGTCTAAGGGATTCATTATTTGTGCCTCACAGTCTCGGGACATTCCCGACCACACGCACGTACGATCCTCGAAGTCGACACAGGTTGAGAAACGCTAGGGTACCTGACATCGGGCGGTCCGAGGAGACAGTTACCCTAAGAAGTCCTTTTTGACCTCGCCCAACGGTACGGGAGGAGGTCCCCTAGAAGGGTTAGGTCCCTAACTTGGGTGCAGAGAAAATAGAGGACTTAACCGTCCATCCAAGAAATGGTGATCGTGGTGGACCCTTCGGGACGTACTTGATCCGTGATATCGTTTGAAACTTCTCGTTTGTTTCTTTGTATGTTTAAGTTATTTTACACAGTTAGAGGTCATCTCTTCAAACTATCCTCAGTATTAAAACTCGTGAACGAGTACAGAGTAGTCATGATATAATGAAAAATTTTTAGGTCCATCAAACAACAACGTTATCGTTGTAACCAGACTTTTACAAAATTAATACGTAACATAGTTCTCCGTTATTATACAACATAAATTCTCGTTCTGGAAAGTTCGATCCACGGACATGGGTTTAGAACCTAGACGTAAGTGGACGATACACAGTACCTACTTGATTAATTGGAGGGGAGGGGGTGTTATAAGAATAAACATTTTGTTCCAACTACTACAACTAAGTACCACTACTATTATTTTCGCAGGTGATGGACCCAACAACACTCCTAATTTACGAAGTCTTACGGAATTCGTGAACTTTGTGATGGAGCTTATATTCTTTATAACCGTTTATAATACAATACCACCGAGTCAACCATTTTTTGGACGGATAGTTATATCCTCCTTGTTCTCTACGTGCAAACTAGGGACTCAGTGCTTCTAGGGGACCTCTTCCTTTACCGTCGGTCGAGGTCATAAGAACGGACCTCTTAAGGTACCTGTCTCCTCGGACGTCCGATATTAGGTACCCCAGTGTTTCTCAGTCTGTACTGACTCGTGTGTGCGTGTGTACTACAATACTCAATCCCTCGTAAAGGACATGAAAACTCTCAGTTGAAAGGGTTAGAGTCAACGCTTACTCCTTGTAATATAATAAATCACTGTAAGAGGTCTATTTTTATACTTGTTCAAATACTAATTTGTAAAAATAAAGTCCAGGCAGAAAAAAAAAAAAGGGGAGAAGGAAGGAGAGGAAGACGGGAAAAGAGAAGAAGGAAGAATAGAAAAAAAGGGGAACAAAGAGAACAGAAGGAGGAGGACCAATTAGTAAATATTGTTGAACAGTTTCTCCGTTACGTGGAGGGTTCAACAAACGAAGTTGAGTCAGAGTGGAGAACCGTTACTACTAACTTCTTCGAAATGAGTGAACAAGAGAAGAGAAGGTCACTCCATTCATTGAAGGTTTAGAGACCTGTCAGAAAGGGAACTATAAATCCTCCTGGAAACTGTTAAGACTTAGGTAATAAAGTCAGGAGTGTGTCCAGTGAGATAGAGTTTTAGTAACGATTAACTTTTAACTTTCGGTACAAATAAACACTGTAATTATCTCAGGGGTTTCCCCTTGGTCTACGGGTCTACGGAAGTAAGAGAAAATTAGTTGACAAACAGAAGGAGACTTCTATGTACAGAAGATGTTGTCGTTTGTCGCAGTAAGTAGAAATTCGTCAATGGGACGCAAATCGGCATATTATCCTGTGACTGAATAACTTTGCAACTCTCGGAGGTATTACGTGGTGTACAGAGTAATCGTTATATTTTTAGACGAGGACCCGTCTTCATAATTGATTATCGTTTTACCTGTTGACAGACAGTATACTTACGTGACGGCCTCAGTCGATGATGTACAACATAACACTTTCCAAAGGAAATCTTGTCCCATGTTCTCCGTATACTTAAACAAAAGGATACACCAAGGAGTTGTACCCACCTACGTCTGTCGGAATCTTTACCCAACACAAATTTCTCAAGTAAATATTCGAATAATAAACGTTTATTTTTCGGTAGAAGGTTATTACTGTCACCTGTTATCAGGTCTTTAGTGGATACTTTGGATGACTTTCTTTTCGACTTTAAACTATTAAATATGGGTAATTAGATGGATTCATTGGGAGACAGGGTCGTAACTCAAGGAATCCGGGGTTCTCAACTCAATGACGGTTCAATCATTTCTTCAATCCCGAAGGGACCACCGAGTCTACCATTTCTTAGACGGACGTTACGTCCTCTGGACCCAAACTAGGGACCTAGTCCTTCTAGTGAACCTCTTCCCTTACCGTTGGGTGAGGTCATAAAAACGGACTCTTTAAAGGTATCTACCTCCTCAGACCTACCCGATGACAGGTACCCTAGTGTTTCGTGACCTATACTGACTCACTGAACATGAAAGTGAAAGTACGAAATCACTTCTCCCTAACCCTACTCACCTCTTCACGTACCGTAAGGGTTTCTACCTCTCTTATTTTTAACTTAAAGTACCGAGGAAGACCCCAGTAACCATTTAGTCTCTAGACATGAGATTTCTGGGACATATAGGGTAATACATCAAAAGATAGACCTAAAGAGGTATTTTTCAGAATCCATAAACATTAACTTTTTAGAACAACAATTTTAAAATTCTTAAATACCGGTGTTTATCTTGGGGGGTCCTTATCTATATATCCAGATAAGTAACCCCTCTTTGTCTCTTACGTTCAACGAACCGTAGTATATATCTACCGAAAATTGTAAATAATGGAATTATGACATAAACCACTTATCAACCTGATACATCAAATAACCCTAATCAAACTAATATTGATTTCGGGTGTAGAAATACTCCTAAGATAATCAAACCAAGTCAAGTAAACGAGTCAGTACAGATTGAGAAACGCTGGAGTACCTGACGTCGTGTGGTCCGAAGGGACAGGTAGTGGTTGACGGTCTCGAACGAGTTTGAGTACAAGTAACTAAGTCACTATGGTAGGTTGGGAGAGTAATAGACAACAGGGGAAAAGGAGGACGGAAGTTAGAAAGGGTCTTAATCCCAGAAAAGGTTTCTCAGTCAAGAAACGTAGTCCACCGGTTTCATAACCTCTAAGTCGAAGTCGTAGTCGGGAAGGTTACTTATAAGTCCTGACCCAAGGAAATCCTACCTGACCAACCTAGAGGAACGACAGGTTCCCTGAGAGTTCCCAGAAGAGGATGTGGTGTCAAGTTTTCGTAGTTAAGAAGCCGTGAGTCGAAAGAAATACCAGGTCGAGAGTGTAGGTATGTACTGAGAACCCATTTGGTATCGAAACTGATTAGTCTTACTACCGAAACACCTCGACTTAGTACTTGTCACAGGACCTTGTATTAAGGGAGTAACACGTGACTGAGCAACCCTTTCTGTCAGAGTTAGGGTGTACACAGACTACTGCACTCCCCACGTCACACGTGGGTGTAAGGACTGCGTGTAAGTGTCCGCGTCGGAGACGGTCCACTACCCTCACAAAAAGGTTTCAACCATGGTACTTTTTCCTCCACAAGAGTGTCATCTGACTTCCAACTAGTTCACCATTTTTCACGAAAGACTTATATAAATTCACGGAGTTGTGACGGGATCTTGATTCATACATGTGAAATATAATGGACGGTTCTATGGACGCACCTACGAGTCAGCGATTCAGTACAGGTTGAGAAAGGGCCTGATATCGGACGGCCCTAAAGGGTCCGTTCTTATGACCTCACTCAAAGGTAAAAGAAGAGGTCTCCTAGAAAGAGTGGGTTCCTAGCTTGGGCACAGAGGACGTAACGTCCACCTAAGAAATGGTGACTCGACGGACCTTTCTGGACTCTGTAAATTAATCTTTATTTACATTACAAAATATACGATTCTCCTTGACCACAAAGTCTATAATGTAGAGATGGGAACCCTTTAAACATCAGATCGACACGACTTTACATCAGGTTATTTATGATACGTTACCCTGTATACGACATTATCTGTATATAGGGGTGTCCTCCCTCTTTAATTAAGTTAAAACTCCTTTCAACCCTTCTGTAGTATCTCCGACACTGTAGATTAAATATGGAACCCTTTTTACTTCCCAACAACATATACCATTTGCTTCACTCCCTGTTTAACCGATCTCTCTTGGTACATTCACTTATAGGTCTCCTTTTCTCAGATTGAACGAACCCCCTATCGATCCCGGGGACCGTGTCGTATTTAAATTACTCCCTGTTACTCCATCCTTTCTATTTGTGTCCGGCTTCATATTTTTAAGAAGTTACAATATACGGTACGATCCTTTAAACCTAAAATCAGGTATTTGTTATCTTTCAGTACTTCCATTATACGACCCATTTCGAGGTCTTTGCAACTGTTATCTTATCTTATAATTCCTTTCATTTTTTCGGACATCCTGACTTTGAAAGACCTAAACCTCGGGGAACTCTTACCAGTTTTCGTCAAGTTTTCTTACGAAAACTTGACACCACAACCTCTTCTGAGAACTCTCAGGTAACCTGACGTTCCTCTAGGTTGGTCAGTAAGATTTCCTCTAGTCGGGACCTACAAGAAACCTTCCTTACTACGATTACGACTTTGAGGTCATTAAACCGGTGGAGTACGCTTCTCAACTGAGTAACCTTCTCTGAGACTACGACCCTCCCTAACCCTCGTCCTCCTCTTCCCCTACTGTCTCCTACTCTACAGACCTCCCGTAGTGACTGAACTACCTACACTCAGACTCACTTGAGGCCCTCAACCACTACCTGTCCCTCCGGACCACACGACGTTAAGTACCCCAGCGTTTCTCAGCCTGTGCTGACTCGCTGACTTGACTGACTGACTTGACTCTTGCCGGTACCAGAAGGGGCCACCGAGTTTTCCATTTCTTAGACGGACGTTACACCCTTTGGACCCAAGCTAGGGACCCAGTCTTTCTAGGGGACCTCTTCCCTTACCGATGGGTGACTTCATAAGAACGGATCTCTTAGGGTAACAGTCTCCTCGGTCCACTCTATGTCAGGTCCCAAACGTCTCAGCCTGTACTGACTCACTGAAAGTGAAGTCACTCTTACCGGCGTAGGGGATTAATCCGGATAGATCTTTCGTTTCGTCGGACCAAGAACCTCGACTTGAAACCATAGTGGTTTCCGACAGTTCCGTAAAGGTAGTTTTCTCGTTTCTGAGCAGAGGAAGTTTAAGCCTAAACTCTACACGACTACAAGACACCCTTTACCAGGTCTAAGAGACGTGGACGGAGAATCGTTTGAAGAAACTGACGGACTATTTAAAGGAAGAGGAAGGAAGAGAGAGAGAGAGAGAGAGAGAGTCTACAGACCGTTGCAACTACTTGGTCTCCTTCTACGTCCGAAAGATCGTTAAATCAGTCATTTAAAAGTACCTTGTGTGCAAACAACTCGTAGAAGTTACACAGTGTGGGACTCTTTCCGGAATACAGACCAATATTTGTTCTGACTACACTAACCGACGACTTAAAACCCCTTCGTAGTAAATAAGTACTGAGGTGAAACGACAGAATAAAAAGGGCACAGTTTACATACGTAGTTAATTCCGGTGAGTACTAGACTGAGATATAGATATTGAAGAAGATATAGTCAACATTAAGACTCGTTGCACAAGTGTGAACAGTCACATGGGGGAGAGGAGGTCAGTTCACACATGATCTGGAGAAAGGGATTAGGTTGGAAGACCAGAGAGGCGTACAAAAGAGGAAGGGTATTCAGGGAAGAGAAACGACTTGGTTTGGGGTCAGTGGTAAGTTCCTTTGTACAGGTAAAAATAAAGGTTCCCGATCGTAGGAAAACCAAAGAAACCCTATGTCAAATTCCATCGTCAATTTTTCAACCTGAGTCAATTTTTCAATTTTTCAGGCTAAATAAGTATTCAAGTTGTTTCAATCGGATCCTTGGGTTGATTGTACTAACCGATTTATCATAACTTGACATTCTCCAAAATATTATGAAAAGTGTGTTTATTATGTATTTTTGTTATTGTTTTTATTACTTTTATAAAATTTAGAATCATGTCATGAACCTTTTTATGTCATCATGGTCAATGTAGTGACGACGAAAATGTGAACGAAGACCTGTAGAACCCGGACTTTATTTCTATGATATGAGGTCATCAGATATATCATGACAAGTCATTTCAGGTGTTTTCGTGTTCGTGAATGTCTCCTACGTACGTGCCCTGTTACATACGGTCTGTACCCTTGATCGAACACTAACCTGAACACTTACGTACAAGTGTAGAAACTTTCTAGAATTGTACTTCCAAGTATACATCTCCTGAATGACATAAATCCTCCCACCAATTAAGATCTCCCTCCTTCTTCTCTACACAAATCTCTTTCTACAAGTCTCCCGAAGTAGATCATTACGTACGAATCAACGAAGTCAGAACAGGCTGAGAAACGTTGGGACACCTGACGTCGGGCGATCCGAAGAGACAGGTACCTTAAGAGGTCCGTTCTAATGACCTTTCCCAACGGTAAAGAAAGAGGTATCCTATAAGGGTTGAGTCCTTGACTTGGGTACAGAGAGAGTAACGTCCGACTAAGAAATGGTGACTCGAAAAACCCCTTTGGGGTGAAACCACCCCCATCTCCGTTTTTTCCTTTCACTAAATGAGACTCTATAAACTCCGAACGTCGATGTGAGTGCGTCATTGTAGAGAGAACTTTATAGAAGTGACAAGTTCTTGAAAAGGTACAAGAGTTGTCCTTTACTAACTACTCCCTAGTCTCCTGTGACTGTTTATGAGTTCTTTACCTGAGGGATTCTCAGAAAATGACTTCATCATCCGTCACTGACGACAGAATTTAAACTAGAGGACACTTACTAAAATGTAAGAGATGTCTTGACATCCGTGTCCTTTGAACTTTTACGATGACAACTTTGAGTCCTTGTTCTGACACAAGAGTCAAGACCTCCGGGTTCAACATTTCCTCTTACCTCTCAATGGGTCTTTCGTCAAAGATACGGCTGCACGTCGACTCGTTTCTCGTCCCCCACAGGGAAGCACACACCGATATCTAAACACTGTTCTCTAAGGAAGAAGTTTCTTTGGACTGAAAATGAAAGGATTTATCATAATAGGTGGTAAGAGGAAAAGTAATATTGTAAACCTACACTACTCTTTGACTACGTTTCTAGACTACTGTCGAGTTAAATAGTGGTTAACGTTGTATTCGGACTTTCTTACCACTCGGAGTTCTTTAACGGTCTCACCGGATTCTCGGTCATAGTGAGACAAGTTGGTAGGACTGTCGTCTAAAGTGTCACAGGTCTTCTATAAATCACAGGTCACCTATAATAGAAGATCATTATTGTAGAGAGTCCGACCCCCTACCCATATGTACATAAAAAAATTGTATCAAAAAATATAGAAAAACATACTGACTTAATAAAGTGGGTTTTCTTCCTCATACAGTAAGTTATTCACACATGGGACATCCTCAATAAATTGAAGAAATACGTAGTCCTGGAGTAAACATTCTACCTATACTACTATCAAAGGTGAAATATCTCCCAACGCTCCTAACTGTTACATTCAATTACGGACGGCCCATAAATAAATGTTTCACGAACTGTATATCCTTCGTGAGCTATTTACAATCGTTAATAACAGGAGAGAGAGAGGGAGGACTTAAGGGATCTCATGAAAACGACATTTACTATATTAAGTTGGTTAGTAACACTTAAAAGGAAATGGGACACGAGACATCGTGGGAATCATATAAGTTTACCCAATCCTTTATGAATATCCAACTAACTAACCTTATCATAAAAGTTCTTAATCGCTGCACTGGGAGTACCAAATAGTGAGGAGACTACAGACTTATAATTTTTTCTTTGGACACGTACAAACAATGAGAAGAGGACATTATACTGGGTCCTCTACCGGTGAAATCCGGGTCTAAATTTTATATACTTATTCGTCTCCGGTACGAGTAAGTGTCAGAAAGGTTTCGGGTGGGTGATGAAGGAAAAAGGTTACTCATGACCTTGTAGTGGGTTATTAAGTTATTCGTACGTGTGAAGGGGGAAGAGTTTTGTTATAAAGACTCCCGATATTAGAAGACAAAGTGTGAAATTCCTTTTAGACTCACTTGGTCAACGAGGTGTCGGTTCAAGACAACCACTATTAGTAGGATGAGAAACACTCTGATAAAATCCCCAACGAATTTCGGTGTCCCACCAAAGGTCTCGGATCCCGTCTTGATTTTAGAGTAGACCTCGACTGACGTCCCGTAGTGAAATGGGTCGTCATAAGGTAGAGGGTTCGACAACGGACAGAGACCCCACCTAGGTTAGGTTGTGTTTGTTTCCGCCAGGTCTTTCTGACCACACTTGGGGAGTACACACGAACGACTAGTGAGGTAAGTAATGTCCCCTAGACTTCCAAGATCTTCCGGTTCATAAAGGTGTCCACAAGGACCCAACCTCTGGTGCAGAGACAAAGACGGAGAAAATCAATCTCAAACCATTGGATGATCAGGACCCAAGTCAGATAGATTAAAGTTCCTTCGACGAATCAACGTGACGGAAACGACCCGGAGTACTGACCCGTCGGTTCCTGTCTCACCGTTTTCCTTTCCGTTCCCCAGTCCTATTACTTCTATTTATTAAAGTTCTTCTTTGGAGTGAATCATACTATTAATCCAGAGACTTAACACTGACATTTACCTAATATTTAATACGATTTTCCTATTTTAGTTTCCTGTGAGTTTACTCAGTATGGATTAAAATACATTACTTAAACAACAGATATTTAAATCGTCTTCTTCACAAATTCATCTCGTCCACATCTCTTTCCAGCACACGTCGAATTTAGTATTTGTGGAGTATATGAGACTGAAGAGGGTAGAGACGGTGACAGGAGTAGAAGATTTCACGTGGGGTCAATGTAACTTTTGGCTGTCCGTGTAGTGACTGTCGTTGGTGTCTCTGGACAAGCCGGACCCTTAAGGTACGTCAGTCCGGACTGAAGACAGTGAATGGGGTCTACGATCTGATTAACCGAACTAAGAGTCTACTTTCTTAGATGGAGATCTTTCCGTCCTTTTCAGGAGAAGACACTGGTTTCAGTAATTTGGAGTTAATCCTGTATCTGTCCCTTCCACATCTACTCAGACCCCATTAATGGTCCGTAACAGACTGTCGAGTCAAGGACGTCGGACCCGGTCTCGTCCACTAAACCTTTACACTAGGGGTCTGTCGACGTGTACCACGTCTGACTAACATGACACGGTCGACTTGGAGGGGTAATACCTGTCAAGTGACGTCACACACCCGGGGAGTGTTGAATAGTGGCGGACTTCGATTGGGGTGGATAAAGACTTTATCCACAACTTGTAAATAATATACGGTCTATGACACATCAATGACCGTTGTGTCTCGACTTTTACTGTCTAACGACAGTATCTCGAACGGAAAGTCACCTTTCCCTTCCAGTGATTTTTCCTTTCACTTAGTCAATTAAATTAAAAGTTTCAAGAAAAAAAAACCCCCCCGCATCCCACCGAAATGTTACAACACTATAAAGACGGCACGTTCCTTCACTCAGTTGGTGAACATATGTATATAGGGAAGGGACAACCCAGGGGAGGGGTAGGGTGGAGAGATCCAGTGGCGTCTCGGGACTCGACTCAAGGGGCACACTATGTAGTCCAAGAGGAATCGACAGATAAAATGTGTACTGAACGTGTATAGAGTTAGGGTCAGAGGGTCAAGTAGGGTGGGGGTGGGAAGGGGTCACAGGTGGGCAGGTAAGAGGTACAGATACAGACATAATGACGGGACGTTCATCCAAACATACGTGGTAAAAAGATCAAAAGTGTATATACGTAATTATATGCTATGAACCAGAAGAGAAAGACTGAAATGAGACACACTGTTTAAGATCCAAGTAGGCGGAGAGACCTTTAGTGGGTCATAGCAAAGAAAAATACACTCATTATAAGGTAACATATATACACGGTATCGAAGAAGTAGGTGTTCAACTAAAAGTCCTCACCAATCACACTACTTCCTCGGTTTTGTCCCGGTACATTACCTCGCACACACCCCCGTCGAAATTTGTCCCGTAAGTCTTCCGGAAAGGTTCCGAATATAATTTCGACCCTTGACTCTTGTTCTTCTATAATCTGTACGTTTTTAGACTCTTCTCATACGTTTTCGTGACCCCGTCTTTGTTTGACTACAGAAACTCCTTGTCTTTCTCACTCTCTTTTCACCAAAGTCCACCTAAATGCAGTTGACCTTCTTTCGGTATCTTACGGGACCACGTCTGGAGACATGTGTCGGGGTGAGAGGAGTGTGACCGTTCCTACCAACTCTCAGTGTTCAACTTCCTCTAAGTACATCTCCACTTTCTGTGTCTCTTCTTAAGACTCCTGACTTAGATTCGGGATCTATGAACCAACCAGGTTTGTCACCAAGAGTTAGACTAGTGTCAGTCGCGAAGAAAAACATCGTTTATAAAGTATTCTAAGATAAATGATAGGACTTTAACAGTTTTTATTATATTTGACCCCTAAGGGACCACCAGGTCACAAATCCCGAAACACAAGATAGAGACCAGTCTCTTAATTCTGGGGTATTCGACGTATCATGTCGGTTTTTATTTATTTATCATTATAATTGATAAATATACCTGAGTCCTTCTGGTGTTCTTATTTCGTCGTGGTAGAAAATAGAACCGATGGCAACGGAGGAGGACTTTGTGACAGACAACAACAACGACAAGTTAGTGATTCAGTGCAGGTCGAGAAACACTGGGGTACCTGACGTCGTACGGTCAGGGGGAATAGGAAGATAGAGGACCTCAAACGAGTTCAAGTACAGGTAACTCAACCACTACGATAGATTAGTAGAGTAGGAGACGACGGGGGAAGAGGAAAACAGAAGTTAGAAAAGGTCCTGGTCCTAGAAAAGGTCTTCGTAACAGATGTGACCTGTTTAGTAATGAGAAGACTTTTATTCGTAAGTTACTGAATTCCTTCATTCTACTACTTCTTGGCGCGATTAGTGTAAAATAGGTTTGTGTTACAATATACAGTTAATACAGTAGTATTTCGACCTTTATTTACTATTTATTCAATTTCATAGTTTTTTATTTGTGTATTAATTTTTAGTCATATTACGGGGTTAATATTATTTTCTCTTTATAAATATTATTTTGTTAAAGTTTATGTATCACTTGTAAAAGAAAGTCGAAACATTGAAAAAAGTCAGAAATGACTTAAACAATGTTATAACGAAGAAAAAATACAAAACCAAAAAACTGATATTCCGTACACAATAGAATTGAGGGGTTGGTCCCTGGTTTGGGTTTGGGGGACTTAAATTTCCACTTCAGAATTGGTGACCCGGTGGTCTCTACAGGGGATTCGAAATATTGAACAATTTCATTAAAATCCTAAAAACAGTTTAGACCCCTTTAAAGATAATTCGGAGTAAGTAAATGCCCGAAATTCTAAAGAGCCACAATGTCCAAAAGAACACGTTGCTGATTAGAAGTCACGAGAGACTTAGTAGTTGAAAGTAGTTGGTTAAAAGTATGGGGAAGACACGACCTAAGACGTCCTGTGTACGTGTGGAGCTCTCCTGAGAACCAGGACTTAGATGTAGTCTCAAGTCCACTACTCCTCGTCACCCTTGAAGGACTTTCGGTTAGGAGGGGACCTTAATCAATATATTACCATTGAATGGATACCCGAAGGGTCCACAGAGTCACCATTTCTTATGTGGACAGTCACGGTTCTCTGCTCCCAAACTAGGGACCCAACCCTCCTATGGGACCTCTTCCTTTACTGTCGTGTGAGGTCATAAGAACGGACTTCTTAGGGTACCTGTCTCCTCGGACCACCCGATGTCCGGTACCCCGACGTTTCTCAACCTGTGCTGAGTCACTGATTTGTCGTTGTTGAATGAATATGTACCGTCTCAGACACTGAGGATATTTGTATAAGATGATTTGGATTGGGTATTGAACCGAAGGGAATTCGACCTAGTGTCTTCACGAACAGTGTACTTCTCGCCCCTTCACACTGTCTAGACTTTTATCTCACCTTTTTCTCTAACCAGAACTGGTTAACTTATACAGTGAAAGTATTTTAAATTCTTTGACGCACTGGTACACTCACGAGACACCCAGGAGCGTCCGTATGCGTAGTCTCCGGGACCTGGACTTTGAGGTAATCGAAGTGATGAGTAAAGGGAGACGAGGTCAAGTCGGAGGAACACGAAAACTGGGATTTCGGTTGTTTTAGGGTTGAGACTTAAGTTTGAAGAGGAAGGAACTAACGACAGGACGACTCGTGACGACCCCTTTCTATTATGGTGGTACATACTACAGGGGAAAGTCTACAGTGTAAAACTTGGAGTCAATCCGAGACTTAGTACTGAACTCTAAGGTATTCAGAATATAATCAAGGGTGAGATGAAGGGATTTGTCGTCAAGAGTTATATAGAGTGACAAGCATTTGTGAATAGGATCCGATGAAAGAGAGAGGGAGAAAATTCTAAGAATACTTCAAAATAGATGTGTGTATTTCAAAATATATATATATATATATATATATATATATATATATATATATATATTAGAGACATGGGTAGGAATGGGACATAGGAGCAATAAGTTTCAGGAAAGAGTCTTTGCAAGTTCATACCTTAATGTAACGCATAAATAATTAATATTAGTAGTACGACATGTATATAAGGGTACCGAATAAAAGTCTGACCTTCAAACATGAAAAACTAGACGAAGTAGATAAAAAGGGTGGTGGTAGGAGGACGGAGACCACTGGTAGTTTGACAAACACAGATACTCGATGCAAAATAGAACGAACGAACAAAAACAAAAAATTCCAAGGTGTACGTTTACTCTAGTATACCGTAAGCAGAAAGAGACGGACTGAATAAAGTGCATCGTATTACGGAAGTTCGAGGTAGGTAAAACAACGTTTACCGTTCTAATGTAAGAAAAAGTCTCCGAATTTTTAATGTGTGTGTGTATATATATACATATACTCACACACACACACGTGATTCAACGAAGTCAGTGCAGGTTGAGAAACACTAGGATACCTTACATCGGACGGTCCGAGGAGACTAGTACCCTAAGAGGTCCGTTCTTATGACTTCACGCAACGGTAAAGGAGGAGGCCCCCTAGTAGGGTTGGGTCCCTACCTTGGATACACAGAGTACAGAAAACGTAACCGTCGTCCTCAAGAAATGGTGATCACGGTGGACCCTTCGGACATATATATATATATTCGGATATATATATATATATATATATTCGGATATATATATATATATATATATATCTCTCTCTCTCTCTCTCTCTCTCTCTCTCTGTGTGTGTGTGTTACAACAAGTAAGTAGAGAATTCCCCGTAAATGAAACGAAGGTATAGACCTTCGTTTATTACAATAACATTTATTTCAACATTATTTTTGTCCCTCCCCTACACGTTTATTGAAGAGTTCAATCACAAAACGAAAGAAAACAATTTATGGGTCTTCACCTTAACAGGACGAATTTATGGGTCTTCACCTTAACAGGACATTAAAAGAAAAAATTACCGTAGAAACAAACCAAAACCATAGTCCCATTACGACCGGAACATTTTACTTAAACCTTCGTAAGAAGGAAGATAAAAAGCCTTCTTAAACTCTTTCTAATCATAATTAAGAAGAAACTCTCAAATCATCTTAAGTGGTCCCTTCGGTAGACCAGGACCTTAAAACAAACGACCGTCTAAAACTAGTAACTAAGTTAGAAAATGATCATTAAACAAGTATAAAAATAAAGAAATACTAAGTCATAACTTTCTAACATATATAGATCCTTAAATAGATAAAGAAGGTCCAACAGTTTAAACAACTACATATTAATAAATATCATCAGAGTACTAGGAAACATAAAGATACTATAAATCCCACAAAAGTGAAAGTAAAGACTAAGATAAATAAAATCAGACGAGGAACATAGGAACATATTTACCTTTCCACAACAGAAAGACCGGATAGGAGAGGTGGACATGAGACGTAGTACGAGACCCCTACACCTAAGAAATTAATAGAAATAAAAAGGTAGGAGTTGATTAGGGTCAGTTAACGAATGACAAGAATGGGATATTTATTTGATTTTATAGAGATTTGAATTTTAAGAAGAACTAAGACGTAGGTTGTGAAAAGACAAAGCAAAAGGGTAATATCAGTTTTAAGAATTTTTATTTTGTTTTTTCTTTTTTCTAACTACGAGTAATAGAAGTAAAGGAATGGGTGTCAACGGAGAAGTGTATCAGTCTACAGGTGAGAGTGCTGACGTGACTGTGAGGAAAAAAGTTCTAAAGATCGACAATTTCTTTGAAGATCAAAGATTTAAGATCCTCTTGAGATGAGAAATTAAATGAACTGAAAGAACATGTAAACTGTCATAACCAGTGAGAGACTAAAAATTCTTTGTAACCAACGAAATACGGACACAATAGACTTAACAATGTCTTTATTACCTTTCACAGGACAGTTTCATATTTATTAAAATATTCTATTTCATTTTTTAAAAGTTCACGAAATTTCAAAGAGACCCGTAAATTGTACACATGAATTCTTTTATATTTCCATCAACCATAACAATGGAGAGAAGTCTATTGTCTAGTAGATTCTTGTAAGGTTAGAGAACATTAACATGGTTATGTATATTTATTAGTAATTTGTATTAATAGTATATATTATATAAAATATGTAATATAATTATTATATGATCATATATATATTATATATTTTTATTGTGATTGTAGATTGCATATACAATCACAATAAAAATTTTCTTAATTACTAAATACAAAGGGGTGTATGAATAATTAAAGTAACATGTAATAAATAAAAAGATAGAAAACGGAAGACAGACGTGATGAAGGAAGAGGAAATAATTCATATGTAAAAGTTTCAAAGAATTTATCTGAGGACAACTACCGTTTGAGAACAAAACGAAGAGACTTTTAAAGTATAAAAGAGAAATAAGGACTTTCTCTTATTTGTTAGGATCTTGTTGTCGAAACAAAAGAGTCCTGTGACTCATAAAATAAGCTGACTGATAAAAACGACTCTTAAGTCTACAACGAGAGGGAGAAAATTGTACTTACAAGAAAAGAGAGACAGGTGAAAGTTCTACAAGAGAAGAAGAAACCATATAACGTATAGTGACGACGACGACGACGATTTAGCGAAGTCAGCACAGGTTGGGACACGCTGGGGTATCTGCCGTCGGGTGGGACAGGGACCCTAAGAGGTCCGTTCTTGTTACCTCGCCCAACGGTAAAGGAAAAGGTTACGTCTTTCACTTTTCACTTTCACTTCAGTGAGTCAGCACAGGTTGAGAATCGGTGGGGTACCTGACGTCGGGTGGTCCGAGGAGGCAGGTACCCTAAAAGGTCCGTTCTCACGACCTCACCCCACGGTAACGGAAGAGTGATTACACGGAATTTTGTGTAAGACGAACTTTAAAACATCGAACGGACCTCAATTTTAACCAAAGAAATTAGTTAAGAAATTTTAAAATTGGTGTTATAGAAGTTTATAATAGAGAGAACGTCAGAACTTGAACGGAGGAAGGTATTTAAACTAATCATTATAAAACCTGACACATAACGTACAAATTATACGAGAAATTATAGAAATTATGTACCTTGTAAAACAAAAACGAGAAACGAACTGTTGAAATCTTGTATATTAGAAACAATTACACTCTCGTCTGGAGACGATAAAGACAACTAATAACAAAGTCAAACTACAAATGAAACACAAAATCATAAGTACCAAAAGAAAAGGAATTATACTAAAGTAAAACTTTGTTACATTCTAAATCCAGTGTTAAGACTTAAGAATCTTCTTTGAAAAAGAGTCCCACTATAAAAAGGGGAAAAGAATGACTTCTCTTCGTTGACTAGGACCCGTTCTAAGAACCAAAAGAGGGAACCGACTCGACTAAATAAATAAAAATGAGAGCATGATATTATTCTAAGAGTGTAAAGATTTCGTAGAGGATAATCTGAGAAGGAGAATAAACGAGGACAAAACACCTACGACGTACCGAGAGGTCCACTTTCGAGTTCAAGAGACCCCGAGTTATCAATAAGGAGTCACGGTCGAACTGAGAGACCTAGATATGAACGTAATACTAAAAACGAAGAATCCTAAGGAATGACTGGTCAAACCAAGTAAACTTTTATAAATTTTTAAAAAAAGGTCCTAAAAAAAAGGTCTTCCTCCTAACAAGTCCTATAGATCACACAGTTCGACGATCTTTACTTTCCGAGAGGACTAAAGAACTATTAATAAAAAAAGAGAGAACCAAACTCTTAAAAAGAGAGGGTAAACGAAAAGAGTCGGAAACAACCTACGAGAAAAAGACGAGTAGAGGGTTTCCAGTAACAGAGTGACATAAGATAGGAAATGGGAAAAGATTAGACGAATCTTTTATGTAAGACGAGTGCAGAAGGTGTCAGTCGAGATGTGACTGACACATCTCGATTGAACCCCCTCTAGGGTTCAATACGTCACAGATCGGTTTAGTTAGAAACTTCGAGACCTAGGAACGTAAATTTTCGGACGAAATGAACCGGAATGGGTACCGTAGTGTTCCCGTTACACAGGTTTCAAGTGAATTAGTGTGAGGGGAGTGGAAGGAAAAAATTAAAAAAACAAATCTTTTTACTGTAGTTGTAGGTAGGACAATTGGTTGTATCTTTGCACCCTTCGTAACTCCTGAGGAGGGGGAGGGTGTAAAAGGTAGACGTTAACTAGTGATTCGGACAACTGAGGTGATGGAATTTTGGAGTGCATATGGGGAAGAGATGTAGTGTTGAGGGTGATGGATTAATTAATTTTCGAAGTAGTAAAGAGAGGATCTAACTACATTAACGGAGGATTTACAGACGGTAGGTAGGGGTCAGGAATGACCTCAGTTTCATTAGAGAGATTTTGTGTATGTGCTAGTAGAGTATCGGACGGGGAAGGGGATGGATTTTAAGTAGTTACTGAGAGATATTCCGTGTTCTATTTTAAGTGTAAGGTTCAAGTAGAGAAGATCAGGCAGAATTGGGTCTACCCTCTGTTTAACTTTATAAACGTTAAGGGGGTCGTGTAGTATGAAAGGTACTACACGTGTGCTTAAGGAAACGAATCTTAAAGGAAGGAGAAGAAGAAACTGACCGAATGTGTAAAAGTGAATCATCTGTGTTACAAGTACACAGATAATTCTGTCTTTAGGAGTTCAGAGGGTAGATGGGTTGAGATGACTCACAAAAAGGAGACGAGGGAACTAAGTAAGTAAGTTCTTTTACGTAACTGAAACATAATAAATATAGTAGAGAGATACATAGTGATACCACGATAGAACCCGAATCCTTTCATTATTTTTAGTTCTTTGTTGTGAATAATGTAACATCACACTATTTATGTTCCGTCTCTCGTGTCGCTTCCCCTTGAACGTGGTCGGAACTTACTTCTCTTTCCCTACAAGTATTCAACTATATTAACGAAAGAGAAGACCAAGGGATGTCCGAAGGATCCACCGAGTCATTATTTCTTACACGGACGGTCACATCCTCTGAATCCTCTACGTCCAAGTCGGGGACCCAACCCTTCTAGGGGACCTCCTCCTTTACCGTTGGCGGAGGTCATAAGAAGGGATGCCCAAGGAGACAAGTACCCCAACGTTTCTCAACCTACACTACACTGACTCGCATATACATGAACAATGGATGGGACCTAAAAAAAATATGGGGATCGTCGGTTAGTAAACACATACTTTATTAAATCACATACTAACTACTACTTTAAAAAATAAAAGTATTTAAAACGACTAAATCAAATTTAGTCGGATCGGAACCGAACAATAATCGTATGATCTATAGTACTTCGAGATTCATTAACACAAGTATAAAAGTCACCCCGAAAAGATCGGGACCCTTTTACGACCTGAGTTACCCTGATCGATTCCGGTTTAGGTTCTTTACTCTACTTGTATATAACTTGATATAAAAATCTTAAAAATATACAAGTAAAAACAAAAAAGATTTTCCGTGACATCTTCAAAGATTTTACATAAGACAAGTTACCCTATTTTATATAATAGTTCCCTTACTTTCTTCCCTTATTCTTTTCCCCATAATGTTTAGACCTTATTCTATTCATCAACCTTTCTGATCTTTTCCCGTTGGTTTAACTGAGATTCGAAGGATTACCGGTTTTGTTTCTTTCTAGTACTAATCTCTGTCAAGAGACATTCTTTTTATTTTGTTTGGTGAATAAGTCTTTCTCGTGTTAAAATAGTTTTTAACTAAGGGTTCCTTAAAGCGAGTACTCGTGTATTTGACGACACACTACGCCATCTGTTGTCAGGATTGTACTCGGGAAGTAAACGAGGTTAGTGTCTACATTACACAGACAGAGTAAAATCTGAACACCCCTGAACCGTCTTTCGGTTTCTTGTTCAGTCTTTTTTTCGACAGGATGTCCCTTATTTCAAACCACTTCGAGAGCTTGTTAAGGTTCTAAAATCTTAGTTTGTCACCTCCTAACTCAGAGTCAAGTCAATTTGAGTTTTATACACTTGAACTGGGAAAATGAATCTAGGAAAGAATCTGGTCATCATTTTTGACACTACTATTAGGATGGAATAACCAAGATGTCCAACCAATTTTAAAGTTTATACATTATTGTTGTTAGTTGTAGGTGATTTGAGGAGGAGACACGGTCCATGACAAGATTCGTGAAATGTTCCTAATAGACTAAATTAAGAGATTTCACTTCAGTGAGTCAGCACAGGCTGAGAAACGTTGGGGTACCTGACATCGGATGGTCCGAAGAGACAGGTAGCCTAAAAGGTCCGTTCCCATGACCTCACCCAACGGTAAAGGAAGAGGTCCTCTAGAAGGGCTGGGTCTCTGACTTGGGTCCAGAGGGCGTAACATCCGTCTGCGAAATGACAGACTCGGTGGTCCCTTCAGAATTAGGAGATTCGTTCAGGTCATACACCCTTGACAATAAGAGTAGACGGTCGATCCTTTGAGTATGATCTTTCCAGTCCATTAAACAAGTTTTTGTGTTTCGATCCTTCTTCCCTCAACTCTATTAGTCGGATCTGTCTGACACCTCAAAATAGAGAATTTCGTAAGACAAGATACTATAATATATATTAAAATTCCGTAGAGAACTATTTTTAGTAAAGAGTGTTGGTCTCAGAACTATCGTCAAAGTACAATCGTAATAGAGTACTATTGGACTTCTTGTCTAAAAGAGACACCGTTAATTCCCCTCTAGGGAAATGAAACGGTTTCTATCCCAGTAGTTCAAGGAGATTATTTTTAGTTCCTCAGGTTAACTTATTTATCACACCCAATGGGATGTCTCGAGACTCTGGTCTTCTCAATTAGGTACACAGACGAATGACAGACACCGTTTCTGTCGGGAAACGATAGATGAGTGGAGTAAATAAGTCAACTGTCTGTCGACGACCGATTAACCGGACGGCACAACGGAGAAACCGACCACACACACCCCTCAGTTCAGACCGTCCTCCGGAATTTGTTTTGAGTGGGTCGCACACAAGTTGACGTGATTTGAGATTTTTATCTTTCGAGTTCGAAACGTCTCGACTCCTCAACTTGTAGGTTGGTCCGCTATCCAAACAGTAGAGGTCCCACCGAACACAAAGGATAATTTGACCCCAACTTTACTGTTCTCTGTTAGAAAACTCGTGAGCTCAGATTTGTCTTACCGTGTACTGACGATACACGTCCCGGCATAGGACCGATATTTAGTATTGTTGTCGGACTTTGACTCGATAGTGTCCGGGAATTTAGAGATTTCACACCGGACCCATTCGGTAATCCTCTTCAGTCGGAAACGTCTATATCCTTAAGGTACGGAGTCACGTGTTCCGTGTGGAAGGATATTAGGTGCGGAAACAGAGTGGGTTTGAAAAAAAAAAGACCTTAAAAGGAGATTCGAAGTACTGAGTTCCCAATTTCTTCTAAGGTAAAAGGTGTAATGTTATCTCTTTTCACCGTCGTATAGTCTCTGTCCGTCATACGTGGATACAAATTCAGTCGGACAGTCCTAGCTGTATGACCGAGGTAGGAAATGATTGAAACACTGGAACCTGTTCCATAAATCAGAAGGACCCAAAGTAATAGTACGAGTCGGAACCAGAGTAATAGAAACTTTGTACCCGTTATTTTCGTGTTTGAAGTATCTCGCCAAAACTCTGATTTCACTCTATTAGGTTTATTTCGTGAACTGTATACAAAATCTCTTTTACGAGTTTTCAATAAAGTAGTCTTACTAATTATAGTACATAGTAAACCTTTATAGAATCATATGAGTATGCCCTTCGTGAACCCTCTTTTTACCTCTTCTAGGACTTAATAATTATTGAAATCTTTAGGTTTCACTACGTTCTTGAGTTAATATAAGTCCTCACTTTATGAGGTATTTTGTGATATGAGGGGTCCTTTTCAGAAAAAAGTAAAACTATTAACCCCTAAAGGACAAAGAGCAAGTACATAGATTTCCCTTCAGACGAGAAATCATATGGATAGGTAAGTCCAATTTCACCATTTTGTTTGAAGGTGTTGTGTCTCTTTTAGTCTCTGTCGATAGTTATGGTTAGTAGGAACAGTATTTAGACCTACCTGTCACTTTTTAGTGAACTCATGTTATATGTCATAAATTCTTTCTGTATTACTTCTTTGTATTAACCTTGATCTCCTTTATCTTAGTCACGTCTTCTGATTTTCTGATCTTTTTTTATCTTCTTTATCTTTCTTTTATCTTCTGATCCTTTTTTAAAATGGTTCATTGAAACCCTTTTAAAATTATGATAAAGTCGGTTTGGTTTCTGTATAACAATACTGTCTCTTTTATTAGTCTCTTCCTTTCGTAAATCCTTTAATTTTGGTATCACCAGGATATTAGTTAAAGGTCTTTTAATTGACTTTCCCCAGTCCATTCTCTCACCTAAACCTACTTCTTATAACCAATAGCTCTTTCATTCACCTGTTTAGAAGGATCTGATATTCCGTCTTTAATAACCGGTCGTTAAACTTTTTCACATTACTTTTTATTTTAATTATTGTTAGACTGTTGGACTTTACTTTTAAGATCTAATATAGTTGTTTTGAAACTCGTATCCACGTTACCCCCTTCGTACGACCACCAGAGTATTTAAAATCCTCCCTACCCAACATCTTCGATTATAGGTACAACAAACTTTTATACAACTTTATGTTAACTAGCTTTAAATGTATAATAGTAATCTCCACATATTCCTTTTACATGTCAGTTTAGTACACACTCTCTCTTTCTTTTGAGTCTGTCCTCTTCGTCGTATTAGACTTCCAATCCTAGTACCAAAGATCTCTATCTAACTATTATAGGTTCGGGCCCAAACCGTAAATCGTCAATGCCCTGGAAATCGTTCAATGACCTATAAGGATTCGGAAAGAAGTGAACGTTACATTTAGTTTTCTATATTTTTGATTTTTCATGAACCTTATACTAAACCATGTGACATGTCATATTTTATAAGTAGTCAAGTCAAGTCAACGAGTCAACACAGGCTGAGAAACACTGGAGTACCTGATATCGTACGGTCCGGAGGGACAAGTAGTGGTTGAAGGCCTCGAACGAGTTTGAGTACAGATAGTCCAACCACTACGGTAGGTTGGTAGAGTAGGAGACAGTAAGGAAAGAGGAGGACGGAAGTTAGAAAGGGTCGTAGTCCCAGAAAAGGTTATTCAGTCAAGAAGTGTAGTCCACCGGTTTCATAACCTGAAAGTCGAAGTCGTAGTCAAGAAGGTTACTTATATGTCCTGACTAAAGGAAATAACTGACCAAACTAGAGGAACGTCAGGTTCCCTGAGAGTTCTCAGAAGAAGTTGTGGTATCAAGTTTTCGTAGTTAAGAAGTCGTGAGTCGAAAGAAATACCAGGTTGAGAGTGTAGGTATGTACTGATGACCCTTTTAGTATAGAAACTGATCTACCTGGAAACAATCGTTTTGTTACAGCGACAAAAAATTATACGACAGATCTAACTAGTATCGAAAAGAAGGTTCCTTATTCGTAGAAAATTAAAGTACCGACGTCAGTGGTAGACATCACTAAAACCTCGGGTTCTTTTATTTCAGAGAGTGACAAAGGTAACAAAAGGTAGATAAACGGTACTTCACTACCCTGGCCTACGGTACTAGTATCAAAAGACTTACAACTCAAAATTCGGTTGCAAAAGTGAGAGGAGAAAGTGAAAGTAGTTCTCCGTGAAGTCAAGAAGAAGTGAAAGACGGTATTGCCACCACAGTAGACGTATAGACTCCAATAACTATAAAGAGGACCGTTAGAACTAAGGTCGAACATGAAGTAGGTCGGAGCGTAAAGTGTACTACATGAGACGCATATTCAATTTATTCGTCCCACTGTTATATGTCGGAACTGTATGAGGAAAGGGTTAAACCTTGGTCAGACAACAAGGTACAGACAAAAATTAATAAAGAAGAACTGGACGTATGTCTAAAGAGTCCTCCGTCCAATTCCATCAGACCATAAGGATAGAAAACATCTTAAAAGGTCAAACAACACTAGGTGTGTCAGTTTCCGAAACCGTATCAGTTATTTCGTCTTCGCTGAATCGTACGTACTTACGTAACCTCTTCTTTTACCGTCGGGTGAGGTTATAAGAACGGACCTCTTAGGGTCCCTGTCTCCTCGAATGACCCGACGACAGACACCCCAACGTGTCTCAACCTGTACTGACTTCGCTGAATCCTCGTCGTCGTCGTCGTCGTCGTCTACAATAAGACCTTGAGAGAACGAAAAAGATACTAGGTCACCTACAACCTAGATCTACAAACCAGACACTAAGGAGACGGAAAAGATTTAGGTCGAACGTGTAAACCTTCAAAAGTCAAGTGTATGGTGACTTCGGAACGAACCTCTTAAAACTTGTAATGAAACGATCGTACACTCTACTCACGTTAACACGTCATCAAACGTTTAAGAAAGCATAACGTAAAGAAACCCTAACCTTACTTTTGACTGGAAAAGGTCAGGACGTCGGTGACGACTCAAAAGGTTTAAACGACCGTATAACTCACGTCGTGAAATTATCGTAGTAGAAAATCCTGAACTTTATCGAGTCGTCTTAAGGTAGTGCAGGTGATCGAAACAAACATCACTTCGAAGGATTCGGGTGGACTGAAACCTGAAGTCCTACAGATCGAGATCAACTCACTAGTGTGGTAGTACCAATAGACTCAGTACTTCTAGAAAAAACATTTCAAGAAGACACATAAGAACGGTGGAGAAAAATTATAGAAGACGAAGACAATACAGACATGGTAAAAACAGGAAATAACTCGGGTAGAAACGTACTTTTCAAGGGAACCATAGAGATTAAAAGAACTTCTTTAGACATCAGAAAGGGTAAGATGTCAAAAAGAGATAAAGAAACGTAACTAGTGACTCCTTACGAAAAAATAGAGAGAGAGTAACGATAAGAAACCTTGAGACGTAAGTCTACGAATATAGAAAGGAAAAGAGGAAACGGAAATCTCAGAGAAGAGTAGATAAACATTCCGAATATTACCACGTCTCAAGACTGTTTTGCACCAGGTGACCACTTCCCTTACCGTTTGATGAAGTGATAAGAACGGAACTCTTGGAGTATTTGTCATACTTTTCCGTTTTTCTATACTGTGACTTTCTACTTGAGGGGTCTGACCATCCACGGGTTATACGATGACTACTTCTCAACTCTTTATTAAGGTCTTCCTTACTTATCTACCTCGGTTTCACTTTTGTAGCGGGTCAACACCTACACTGACCACTATCTTCGTTTCAGACTACGACATTTCTTGTTATAACGTATTCTTGGACCTTGTAATCCAGGTATTTAGTTCCATTTAACCTTCACCAGTTTGTCCTCTACCGTTCTCACTTGTAGCTGTAAAATTCTTAGTCGTTTGATTTTACCTGATCTTACCCACTTAAATTGAGTCTACTGGTAACATAGATGATGACACCAGTTCTTAGGGAATCTTCTTTACCTCATCGGGAGTATTAGTTGGTTTCTCAGGTTTTACGTCATGAATCCACGTTAGAGTTTTTACTGTCTTACTAGAGATAAGTAAAGGTTCCGGTTGGTAAGTTATAGTGTCGTTAGGTTCAGATAGGGTGATGACGATTACGGTTTTTTCGACTTCAACTTACCAAGATACTTCTGGATGTTCTGGAAGATCTTGATTGTGGTTTCTTTCTACAGGAAAAGTAGTGTCCCCTGACCTTACGTTTTTATAGGTATGTACAGTCGATAGTTAATTATGATGTTTTCCACCCTTTTTATCATTATCTGTTGAAGTTTAGTGTCGTTATTCAGGTTTATATAGTCATAGGTATTATTTACACTCATCCAATATAAAATACAATTTTGTGTTAAACGATTTCACTTATTTTTACGTTTTTGATCTATATACGACGACCAGGTCCACTTTGTTTTATAAAGATTTTAAAAACTATACTTATATTTCCTACATGGTTTGTGTTTTTGATAATTATCATCTGTTTTGAGTTCGTTTTTAGTAATTTACTCTATTTGTCTTAAGAATACTCTTTTCACATGTAAGTAAGTGAATAAATAATTGTCATTGTAAATAAAAAACTCGTAGTTGTTACACGGTCGATAACAGTTTAACGACCCTTATATTGTGACTAGATCTGTTTGTATAAAGACGGAAGTTCTTGGAAAATAAGATCACTTTCTTCTATTCTTTATTTAAATACTTACATATTTACATTAACCATCACCAATTTCACGTTACCGTGGGGTGAGGTCATGAGAACGGACCTTTTAGGGTACCTGTCTCCTCGGACCATCCGACGTCAGGTACCCCAGTGATTCTCAGCCCGTGGTGACTCCCTGAAGTGAAAGTGAAAAGTGAAAGTACGTAACCTCTTCCTTTACCGTTGGGTGAGGTCACAAGAATGACCTCTTAGGGTCCCTACCCCCTCGTACCACCCGACGGCACATACCCCAGCGTGTCTCAGCCTGTCCTGACTTCGCTGAATCGTCGTCGTCGTCGTCTCACGATATTATTATTGTTTTCTCTAGTTCCTCTAATTTTTACTACTTCCGAAGATAAAATCATACCATTAGTCCTTATGGAAAGACTTCTCTACTTGACTTACCTCATTCGTTCGGTACACTTACAATCCCTACTCTACCATCCCTTTCACAAGGATCCGTCTCATTTGTCGTATTACACAAGAGATGTGTGTTACGTGTGCGTTCACGTTTCCGGGACGGACGACGACGATTCAGCGAAGTCAGCACAGGCTGAGACACTGGGAAGGTCCGTCGGGTGGTCCGAGGCGGTAGGGACCCTAAGAGGTCCGTTCTTATGACCTCACCCAACGGTAAAGGAAGAGGTTACTTACTTTCACCTTTCACTTTCACTTCAGCGAGTCAGCACAGGTTGGGAGTCGCTGGGGTACCTGACGTCGGATGGTCCGAGAAGGCGGGTACCCTAAAAGGTCCGTTCTCATGACCTCACCCCACGGTAACGGAAGAGGCTTTCGGGACGGACTCCGTTCTTACTAAGTGGTTTACTTGTAGTTTAATTTATTTCGTTTTAGATGTCCTTTATGTTCTTCTTTAAGTCTTTAAGGTACTACCACTCAACCAAACAGTGACAGAGAGTCTTTAAATATTTAATTTGTCGATTTCTATTAAATTTTTAGTTTGATTGTTATAATCAATTTATATACACATATCTTGAATACTTACTTCTTTGTTCTTTTTGTCTAAAAGGAGTTTGTCCTTTTTGACCAAGACATAAATACTTTTTATAGTTATTCAAGGTATTCAAGTTTAGTTAACCACTTACAAGAGATTAATATTACGTTTTCATCTATAACTTTTTTCAAGTTATAATATAGGTGAATCTTTAATTATTTTTATTTTGATCCTAAATTCTTCTTCAGTATTATCACAACGTCTGGTAAATCTTTGTATATTTTAGTTAAATGATGTAATTTTAAAGTAATGAGTTTACTGACACAATAAATCACGAAAAAAAAGATATTTTGTTCTTTCTTATATTTATTTTATCGTAAGTTAATTTTTACAATTTTTCTTATGTGTACGTGACCACCGAGTCACCATTTCTTAAACGGATGGTACGTCCTCTATCCCCAAACTAGGGACCCAGTCCTTCTAGAGGACCTCTTCCTTTGCCGTTAGGTGAGGTCATAAGAAAAGACCTTTTAGGGTACCTGTCTCCTCGGACCGTCCGATGTCAAGTACCTCAACGTTTTCTCAGCCTGTACTGAATCGTTTATTGTTATTTTTCACATTTTTCATTTACTTCCCCTGATTATTTCTATTTCGTCTTTAATTACCTTATATTTCGATACTTTAATTATTTTTGTTAGAAGTTAATTTGTTTTTTCTTAAAAAATTTTTTGTAGTTATTTTATCTATGTATAAATAGATAAATTTTAGTGTAGTATTCAGTTGTTTCTTCTTTTTTGTCTACGTTTCATCTCTTATATGAATAGTGAATAAAAAAGAAAAAACGCTTCCCCTGGAGTATCACATGTGTTAGAATCAAGAGACTAGTCCTTAGTTTGAACACAGGGGACGTGACTTTTTACGTCTCAGAATTAGTGATCTAGTAGTCCCTTAAGGGGTCCCACACTCACACAGACGATTCAATGAAGTCAACAGAGGCTGAGAAACACTGGGTAACCTAACGCCTGACGGTCCGAGGAGACAGACACCCCAAGAGGTCCGTTCTTATGACCTCACCTATCGGTATTGGAGAGGTCACCTAGAAGGGGTGGGTCCCGGACTCGGGTACAGCAAATACGGAGGATGGAAGGAACCGTCCGCTCAAGAAATGGTGATCGTGGTGGACCCTTCAGGTCCTTAAGGGGACGAATGGTGAAAAAGGTAGTAACTTAAACCTTACATACTTGGACTACTGAGATCTTTTTATATTTCGTTCTTTCTGATGGTATAAAGACTGTGGTATTGACTTCTCATAGTTTTTAGCTTATCTATTTACAATGAGTACCAGTGTGTACATATATAGTATTTATTTAGATACGTTCATTTTAGTTCGTCGAAGATTTTTTTTTCTTTATACAATATGATCTTACCGAGTTGTATCTTGTGTAACCAACATTACATTACAAAATGTAAAGATCTAATTTTCTGTGTTTTTATGTATCATTAAAATTATCTCTTGAATCACGGGTGGACTTTTTATGAGGATTATTCTTATATTTCTTCAGTAGAAATCAAACTGTTTCCTACTAGTGGTCCTTTCAGGACATTTGTAGTTTGATGTCCCACTTTGAAATCTTCACAAGAGTAACCGTATTCTTGTCCCATTACGTGGTCTCCGGTGACTTTACTGTAAACAGTTCTCTGTTGAACAACTAACCCTTTTATTTTTCGTGACTCAGTCAGTCGTAAGGGTGTTTCGTAAGAATAAGGTTAACATCGAAGGTTCACTCTGAACACGTATGAAAAATTGGTTTCGTTAATGGACAAAAATAACACACACACACTGTGACAATGTTTGAGAGGGAAGATTCCTTCCTTTCGTCAAGAAGTCCTTTTCCAGAAAAAAAAAAAAAAAACGAATTAACATTGAACGATCTGTGTAAGGATAACTCGTATCGAGTATTCTGTCCTCACTATGACTGACTTGTTTATTATCAACCGAAATTCACGTAAAGAAGAAAGTATTCTTGTCAAGTTTACGTGTTAATCCATAAAAGTACCCGAGAATACAAGATACCCCGTATTATCTCGTATACGAGATAAAATACCCCAAGGAACATTTCTTAGACGGACGTCACGTCCTCTGGACCCAAGTTAAGGAAGAAACCCTTCTAGGAGACCTCTTTCCTTGTCGATGGGTGAGGTCATAAGAACGGACTTCTTAGGGTACCTGTCTCCTCAGACCACCCGATGTCCAGTACCCCAGTGTTTCTCAGCCTGTACTGAATCACTGTCGTTATTGATATTGAAAGATCAGACAAGGTAACTGGACACTAAACAAAACAAAAATAACGAGATCAAGAGTGAAAGTTGATTAAACGGAAACGAGAAGTACATGTAAATAAGAGGTATATGGATATTTTTAGAGGTCGTCCCTAACACTACTCCTGACAAAATTTAAACATCTAATTAAACCCCTCTTAACTGTAGAAATATTGTAAGTAAAAAAGCAGGTTCTTGAACCTGGTGGATTGATTAGTCTAAAAGGAAATCTAGAAAATAATCCTACAACTTTAATAGAGATCTTCGAAACACATGAAGTCCAATGCAATCTAGAATCTGTGAAATAATCGAAAATATTTATTATAAAATATGAAATTATTTTGTATTTCGAAAATATAAAATATTAACTAATGACTATCAAACCTCTGTACTATAACTAGGAAATTTTCATGACTTTGACTTAGGGTTTAAGAAAGTCAAGAAGATTCTCAAACCGATAAGAGAAAAAGGGGATACATTTGTTAGTATATTAGACGTTTTTTCTCGTCGGTATATTCAACGTCCCGGGTCCTGTTTTACGTTTAAGTCCCGGGAAATAAATTTTTCGTCCTTTTTCATTTCCATCGACGATTCTCATGATTTTACATGTTAAAAAAAGTCACCAGAGAGAGAACCGAAAGACACAATAAAGTGAAATCGATAACTTGTAACAAGATTCATTTCACTTTAATTTAAAAAATTAGTAGGCGAGTTTAAAATGGTAAATAAAATATGACACGTTACGGTGGAATTTTTACGTTGATACTGTCCCAAATTAAACATAAGTCTTACTTTGTAAAAAAGTATCGAGTACGTACGTATACAATGGTCTTGTCACCTTTGCTATACGTATCTTGGTTGAGTTGATTAAAATAAAGTGAAGGACTATACACGACTTGTAAGATGGTTGTGACAGTCGGAAGATGAGTGACCCATTATTTCCTGACTTTCCTTTTCCTCGATGCCCAACGGGATAGAAATGGAAAACAAGTCACAGTATTAAAAATCGTACTCACAAACCAAGTATGTCCCTTCACTGTACTTACTTTCTCATGTCCAAAGAAATCGGTAAGTTTAAAGAAAGAAAAAAATTTAATTTTAAGAATTTTACATAATTTTAAGATGTTATTAATTCTGTAAAACTTTCATCGTTACATCGATGAACCGTCCCTACAGTGAGAATCTGAATGTTCGTAAGATTGGAAAACAAGTCTTCTTAGTAGGAGTACTGAAATAACGTGGTCCACTCTGGGGTATGGAATCTTCTTATAATCCGACAGTAAAGGACTAAAGACAAAAGACTCAAGAGGACATGCCCTCGACATTTGTACTTCGGGTATCACCAGGTAAGACATATTAGGTCGACTCCAGGAACCCCTTCTTTACAATCGAAAAGTAGAGTATAGTCAAAGTAAATGATAGAAAAAAAAAGATGGTACTCACTCTTATCAATTATTTATTAGAAACTCTTTTTTTATCTTTTATTAACACACACACTAAAATAGAAATATATGATTATTAGAATTATATTACTTTTGAGATATTTTCAGTTATTTATTTTCTACTTATGTAATTATCTTATAATCGTTAACTGTATTTGTACTTATATATTTTTAGGGCAAAATTAGTCTTGTTATTTTTAATTTTAATACATAGAATAGATAGTTAAATAGTTCTAAAAATTCATGAAAAAAAAAACCGCACCTGATAAAAATTTCAGAAATGATTTAAACAATGTTATAACAAAGACGAAGTACAAAACCACAAAACCGATGTTCCGTACACCCTAGAATCAAGGGACTCGTTCCCGACTTGTACGTGGGGGGTGGGGGTGGGGGGTACTACCTTCCACTACAAACTTGGTGATCTGGTGGTCCCTTCAGAGTCATGAATCTACGAAATTAAAAACGTTTGTATATATAGTATTTCAAATGACAAAATTTGTAAAAATTCTCATATTAAGTCAAAGTGTTAATACGACGTAACGTAAGTACTAAGAATCTTATAAAAACGGAAGGAAGACGTAAATTTCATTCAAGACTCAGACTTGACTTTCCTACAGAAGAGGACCGACAGTCCTGGGGTGAATGAAGCAGTATTTATCATGTGCGAATAGAAAATGAACACTCACAACCGCTTGAGAACACGTAACACCCAGACGGTCTTCAGACACGGGTACCCCGTAGTACTTGGGATACACGAATCCGTCACCTTCTTTCTCACATGACATGTGAAGGAGAGACTAGGGTGAGTACAAGGTAACAGGATAATCAACGTGAATTGTCAAGTATTTATTTTAACAATTCTTAAGTTCGTGTCCGTCTCGTGATTTCACTTCCCAGACTCACCGTTCGGGTACTTCACCTCGGAAGACGTTTACTACGGGTAATGTAAAAGGGGCAAGGTTAAGGATGGGAAAAATAAAAGACAAAGTAGTATGTTAAACGGTCACTATTGTCATTTCACTTTCACTTCAACGAGTCAACACAGGCTGAGAAACGTTGGGGTACTTGACATCGGATAGTCCAAGGAGGCAGGTACCCTAAAAGGTCCGTTCTCACGACCTCAACCCATGGTGAAGGAAGAGGTCCCCTAGAAGGGCTGGGTCCTTAGCTTGGGCCCAGAAGGCGTAAAGTCCGTCTGCGAAATGGCAGACTCGGTGATCCCTTCGAGCTATTGTCATTTGTAGATGAGTTAATATCTACAGACTATTATCAACGTTAATATAAACCGTAAGAGAAGAACAATAACTAGTGCAAAGATTTCACAAACATATTTTATTGTAAAAACGATATAAAGTCGATATATTGGAAATTTTTGTTTCAAAGAAAGATAAGATTTAAACAATTTAAAAAAATTGGTATTAATGTATGACTCCGAATAAGTCACACACACGTACGATTCAGTGAAGTCAGTATAGACTGAGAAAGACTGGGATACCTGGTATCGTCTAATATCAAGCGATCCGAGGAGACAGGTACTCTAAGAGGGCCGTTCTTATGACTTCACTCAACGACATCAGTAGAGGTCCCCTAGAAGGGTTGGGTCCCTAGGTCGGGGACAGAGAATACAGAGGACGTGACCGTCCACCTAAGAAATGGTGATTTACGGTGGATCCTTCGGGAGTGAGTTATGAAAGGGGGTTGGTTAACTACAATAGGAGACTTAAAAGAGGAATCAGACAATCATACCATAAAACGTAACAAAAGAAAATTTTGGTAGGAACGGATTTAAAATGAATTAGAACTCAGTTAATTTTTACATGATAACCTAAACCAATCAATTTTTAGATTCTAAACAAACTCGATACAAGTTTACCTTTATTCCAAAAAGGGGACTTAAAAGAAAAAAAATTAAGACACAACCTTAGTTAAGAGTGAAGTATTTTATCGGACATCTCGAAAAGACAAAGGTTAAAGACCTTTTGTGATGTATTTTGTTCTTATTTGCAAGGTCAATTTTCAAACAATCTTGAGTTCATTTACCGTAGTATCTGAGCTACCTGTACTCAAACTCACTTGAGACCCTCAACCACTACCTGTCCCTCCGGACCGACACGACGTTAAGTACCCCGACGTTTCTCAGCCTGTGCTGACTCGCTGACTTGACTTGACTTGACTCTCTGCACTCAGATTCCCACAAAACCTCTTCTCAAAAATTTAACAAGAATTTCAAGTAACGTGTTACAAAAGGTAAAAAGAAGGGAGTCAAAACGGTGTAGTATAAAAGAGGTCTTCGTATAGACGTATATAAGTATTATGAAATTTTATAATAAAATGATGACAAACCATTCAAGATAAACAACAAGAAAAAAAATAATCAAAACTATTCTAAGAAAAATTTTTTAATTAAGAAGGTTTCTTGGATGAATAAAAAATAAAAAATATATAAAAATCAGATAAACATAAAAAAAAATAAAAGATAAAATAACAGAAAAAGGGTAAGAAGGTGATCAAATGAAATTAACTTAGAATAGAAATAGAAAGAACTTAAGAAGGAAAAACATATTAACCAAACTGAAGGAATAATTATATAAAGTCTGAAAATTTTAAAGTACTATTAACATATATTTCGATGTTTAAATAGGTATTATTATGAAGAACCTAGGTTCAAAGAACGGCCATTCTACCATATTTAATCTGTGAAAAAGGACACATTCAATAATAAAGAATGAAAATCTTCGTAAAACTTACAAAAGAAATAGAAACTGTAGAAATCCATACGACACTCTGAAAATTTTGATTTAATAAAGTAAAGTAAAAAACAATTAAGACTTTTCAACTAGTATTAAAAAATCTACAAAAGGGGGAACACAAATAAAGAGAATAAAACGTGGGCGTAATAGACATGTGACTATGAAGATCAAAAATCACAAAATCCAAAAGGAAATATAAAACGTGTTTCAAAAATCAAAAAAACATTTTTTAAAAATCAAAAAATCAAAAGGGAAATATAAAACATATCGTAAAAATAAAAAAAATCAAAAAGAAAATATAAAACATATTTTCTGTCACAAGAAAAGAATAAGGGGAGACTAATGGGTTGACAAATTCGTAATAGGTAAGACAATAACTAAAGTGGATAACCTAAGGAATGAAGTCAATAATACAAAATATATGAATCATATAGACGAACTAAGAATACTAGTGAACGAAGACTAAAAATGACAATCACAGTAATAGAGAACCTCATAAAAATAACACACAAAAAACAAACAAACAAAAATGTAACACACAGGTAACGGTTGTTAAGGTAACGATCTCGAAGTACAAGAAACCAACGAACATAAACAAGATATCACCTATATAAGGAGTCCACTTATTCATATAGTCAGACTTTTGAGTACAAAAGGTCCCACACAGTGCATGGGTTAGTGCATAGTAAGAAGTCTTTATCCCATTTATCAGTCCGTGGAGGATAAATAGTGATCAAATAGTGGGAAGTCTCAGAAATATGAGGTTACTTACATGAAACTGTTTACCGGTCCCGAAATAACGAAAAGTACCAGTGTTCTGTAGGTTAATAACATACTCCGTTCCTCCCTTGAATTTTTCTGGAAGACTTTTGATCGGAAAGTCTCGATCGGTATAAATGCAGATTTAAAAGAACGGACCACACATCTATGTAACTGGAGACTTCAGTTGACTGGTGGTTTAAATCGTAAGTCTCGAATACTTCTGGAGTGACAAAGACTACCGAAAAATTAAAACAGTCTTCATTCCTTTTTTACGATACCTTTCCAGTTTCTGTTTGTTAAATTACTTCCCTCTTCGAGTTGGGTGTCTTGGTCGGTTAATTCTGACTCTGGTCCGTTTACTAACCCCGTATAGTAGACCTTGCCTAAATTTTAAAAGGAATCCTGACAGAACGGAACCTTCTCAATGGACCCAAACCCTTCATGTCAACCATACCATGAACTCTCTTGAAAATTTAAATACTTCACGAAGTACGTTTGTGTGTACGAGAGAAAATTAGGAATGTTACTAGGATATGTCATCCGGACCGACCGTCCTAAGAGTACAGTGTTTACCCATTCACTTCCGAACTACCGAAGGAAAACGGTGTAATAACCATGTCGGTCTTTGTCATGAACTTGTGTCCGGGAAGACGACGACGTGTGTGTCAGGAAATTCCCTCTTGTACTAGAGTCCACCGAATCACCGTTTCTTGGGCGGACGGTTACGTCCTCTACGTCCACGTTAGGGGCCCACCCCTTCTGGGGACCTCTTCCTTGACCGTTGGGCGAGGTCATAAGAACGGACTCTTTAGGACACCTGTCACCTCGGACCGTCAGCTGACAGGTATCCCGGCGTTTTTCAGTCTGTGTCGAGTCGCTGACTCGTGCGGGGAAGTAGTCGTTCGTTTATTTGTGTTGTAACCATTTCCGAACGACTGAGTAAATTTGTCTTTCCTCATGTGTCTCATATCTTAATGGGATAATTTTTATAGACGGACCTAATCCCGGTCGACCCTTAAAGCGGAATCCAGACACCTCTCCATACCTTGAGTTGCCTTCCGTTTTTTTCTCTCTTTCTCACGTCTCTCCTTTCTCACTAGAGTCGTCTTGATAAAATCCTCGGAGGAAAGGACACTCAAAATAAGGTGTTCTAATATTTTCGATTAGGGTCCGACGTCTAAAAATTTGTCCTTTTGTCCGGGAACCAAACGAAAGACTGGATCAGGAGAAAGTGTATTGAGTCGAACAGGTTGTGTGTCTCGTGGTTTCAATGTAAAGAACCTCGTTTTTGGTATTGTATAAAGACCAGAAAGGGTTCGCCAAACAAATGACCCAATGCCAACCAAATTAGAATAGTCAAGACGACTCGTTCTACGAGACTCGTTAGAGGGACTTCAAACAGAGAGTCGTCCGTTAAGAGGTGAGGAACGATGGAGTAATTACAGTCTTTAGGGCTCCACTCCACAAACGGTTTGACATCGAGAGGTGTCTCTCTCGCTCGGGAGGAGTAAAGGACATCTATGTGTACATCTCATGTAAAAAGGAGAAGAGGGAGGTTAGGGAAGTCTTCCTCCTCCTTATTACAGGGAGTTTATCTTAAGTCGGATTTCGTATTTAGTATCGGGACTCCTCTTGTTTTCTTTGTGACATTCCCTTTCATTGTTTTTGCGAACCTGTAATACCAGTCTTTACTGAGGTTTCTATCCAGAACACCCGGGTCCTAATTGAAGAAAGGAGAACTAGATGAACACTAACTCCTAAATACAGTCAACACCACCCTTCTCCTTCCGAACCTGATCTTCCTCAGCCCCACACCTACACTCTCTCCTACCCCTCTCCTTTCGTTCTTTCTTTACTAACACCTAAACTCAGAAGTCACTACGACGAAATCTATATGCACACACGTACTAGTCGGTACAGACTGAGAAACACTGAGGTACTTAACAACGGGTGGTCCGAGGAGACAAGTACCTTAAAAGGACCGTTCCTATGACCTCATCCAACGGTAAAGGAGGAGGTCCCCTAGAAGGGTTGGGTCCCTAGTTTGGGTCCAGAGGACACAGAGGACGTAACCGTCCACCTAAGAAATGGTGACTCGGTGGACCCTTCGGGGATAAAATCCAGCACTTGTAGATTTGTGGTTTTCCTACTGTCACAGTACCTTTTTCCTCAGGTCTATTAACCTACAGTACAGACAGTGGAAAGGTCCTAGGTATAGACGTGGGTTACATCCCTTACTCGCTACCGATTATGAGACTTTGTCCCTTCATATAAGTTATAAGACACTATTTAGTATTACCCTTTCTTATATTTTTCTTACGTATTAGTTGTTCCTGGATGCCATATTGTATCTCTTGAGATGAGTTATGAGACATTACTCGATATTCCTTTTCTTAGATTTTTAACTTCCGAATATACTTAGATTTTTAACTTGAGATGAGTTATGACACATTACTCGATATTCCCTTTCTTAGATTTTTGACTTCCGATTTTGACTTTGATTACTGTAATATTTAGTTGATTTCAGTTTATATTTTATTTTTAGTTTAATTTTTCTGTTTCTTCTTACGTATATATACATACTGACTTAACGAAACGACATGTCGTCTTTAATTCAACGTTTAGTTGATAGTCAAGTCAAGTCAGCGAGTCAGCACAGACTGAGAGACACTGGGGTACTTGACGTCGTGCGGTCCGGAGGGACAGGTAGTGGTTGAGGGTTTCAAGTAAGTTTGAGTACAGGTAGCTCAGTCACTACGGTAGGTCGGTAGAGTAGGAGACAGTAGGGGAAGAGGTGGACTGGGGTTAGGGAAGGTCGTAGTCCCAGAAAAGGTTACTCAGTTGAGAAACGTAGTCCACCGGTTTCATAACCTCAAAGTCGAAATCGCAGTCAGGAAGGTTTCTTGTGGGTCCCGACTAGAGGAAATCTTACCTGACCAACCTAGAGGAACGTCAGGTTCCCTGAGAGTCCTCAGAAGAGATTGTGGTGTCAAGTTTTTATAGTTAAGAAACCACGAGTCGAAAGAAGTGTCGAGTCGAAGAAGTGTCTTTAGTTGATATTAAGTTATTTTTATTCCTTTATGTGTTTACGAGACTTTTTAGTCATACTTACAAAGTCTTTATTTATAGTAGGGACTTTGTCAGTAGGACTTTGTATGTCCCACTAGGACCTACTTAATCTCATTTTAATTCGTTCGAATAGAGTAATATAATATCGTTAGTTACTAATATATCGAGAATACTATGTCATCCACTATAGAATTCCAAGATTTTTGAAATGTATGTAATTGAGTAATTAAGGATTAGTATGGAGAAGTTAACTCATGATAATACTGACGTAAAATGTCCACTTTTTTTTTTCTTTGACTCCACTTTCTTCAATTTATTAAAACGGGTTTCTGTGTACCGATCACCATCTGAATCCTAAGGTTGAACCCGTCAGACCGAGACCTCATACACCAGAAGTGTATTGTAAAATGATGGAGAGACCCTATTTGATCCTACAAGTATGGACACGATGACTTTTATAACTTTTCAATTATTATTTGAGAATCGCTTTCTCCCTTTGATTATTTGAACGTTGGATTCAAAATTTCGGTACTTTTAAATATAAAATTTTATTATAAATTATCGTACCCTTTTGGAAGTACTCTGTCATACCTCTCTTTTTCGTGTTACGTTTCGTTGTGGTTCACACTGGGGGATGAAACAAATTGGTGTCGTTGAAAGTACGAATGCAGACATAGTAGAAAGAGATTCATCTATTCGTGTCCTTTTTTTTTATTACCTTTCTTTATATGGTTTATTATTGTTACCAATAAAGGTCCGTCACTTTACGTACCGTTAAAAATAAAAGAAGAAATATGAAACGTACAACCAATGAAAATTTTCATAGATAGACGTGTATTTTATAGATATTGTTTCTTTTAAAAAATGACGTTTCCGTTTAATACACCAACTTAGACTAAAGAAGGGGTGACTCACGTAAGGTAGGACTCTGACCAGAGTAACGACCGACGAGATTCAGTTCCCACACCCCAAAACAAACATGGGAGAGATGGGTAGGGAACTTAAGGGAGGACGAGGTGTGACTACGAGATATTTGAATAGAAGTAGATGTCTTTCCTCGGGACACCACTTAAGACCCTACCATGTATGAAGAAACGTTATTCAAATTGGTGAAGGATATAATACTGCAAAACTTTAAACCCATAACACGTAGTCTAAAGACAAGTATTACAAGTATCACAATGGACCCCCGACGTAATTTTATATGTACTACTAAATTAATTTATTAAATTGTAATTACCATCTCTTATATAAATATACACGTACCCTCCCCTTTACTTCTGAAATTATCTTTGCAGGTATGTATGGACAAGTAAAAATTTATCAACTTACCTAATAAACTTTATGTGAAAACCTAGAAAACGTTTGACTAATAGTATGGTACTTATACTTGTTAGGAGACCAGAGTTTAAGAGAGAATTCTTTTATAGGTGAGAGGGGTGGGAAGTGGAAGATAACTTATAAAGAAAGAATTTTTGACTGTTTCCTGATAAAATGATAGGAACGATAAACGTCTTAAAAGTAAAATCACAATCTAATATTGGACTTAGGAAGGAGAGTACTAAATGTACAAAAAGAGAACAAAATTAGTCAATTTCATATAGGTTTCCCGAAAACCGAGAGACTCTACTTGATTCTGTAATTACTTACCTAGACAAGATATTGAGAAGATCACTCTTTAATTTTTTGTATTTGGAAATCCTAGGTTATCCTGAGACTGCATAAGATCTTAAGGGTACGGTGAGTGTTCCATGAGACTACTGACAACCACACTGAAGGTGGTAAGAGGTCTACTGTTTTGCCTTCAGGTCCACTCCTTCTCCCTCCTCCCAACCCCAGACCGACGTCTGGGGATCTGGCTGACACTGAAAGGTCGTTTGACCGGGATATGGATGATGGTCGTCCCGGACTCTAAATGGATCTAGGATGTGGTTTTGCCGACTATAATGTCCTATCTCCTTTTTGCCTTTTTTTCCCCCCGCTCCCTCCCTGACTGACGCTCAGACGTCTTGAGAAAAGGTGAATGACCATCCCGGTTTTCTCAGGGTGGGTTGGGAGCCACTGGGTCGTAGTACTCACAGGTCTACACCCCGGTCGTGTGGGACGGAGGCCCGTCGGGTACTTGGTTTCAGGAGTCACGGAGAACCCGGAGTTCCGTGTTTAGTAACTAAAAGAGACTTAATCCCTAATGACGATTTAGCACACGAAAGATAATTATCTAGAAGTATTTACGACGTCCACGCCGGTCTCGAGCAGAAACTTCATGACGAATTAGCAGGGGAAAGGTTTAGGAGTATTAGGTTGGGAGTATTTTTTGGGGCCCCTAATAACTAACTCTCCCGGAGCCCCTAGGGATTTCCGAGACGTCGAGTCTGCGTCCGGACGGGGGCTCCACGCCGACGTCGGGCCCCTTACGCACGGTCCACGCCGCCACGACGGTGCGGTTGGACCTCCAGCCCGGTGCGGGGGTCCGTCGCTGCCCCCGCCTCGGAGTCGCATCTCTTTCGAACACCCCCTCCGCCCGTCCGTGACCGGTTGTCCGGGACGAAGATTGAGTAGTCGGAGTCGGAATGTCACATACCTAAAGGAGGGGGTGGGGGGAATAATTTAGAATGAAATTTTTATAAGAAGCCTCGACATTAATCTCTGTGTAAAAATTGAGATTAATTACTTAACTAATTCCGTTAGTTACGTTTAATTTTATGTACAAGTAAACAAATTTAGACAATTAAAACGAATGAAATACAATCAATGAATTTTAAATAAAAATAAATCAAGTACCCAAAGAAATGACATTAGTGTAAAGACAGGAATGAACACGGAGGAGAAGTCCGTAACAAGTCGGAGAATCCGGTCCGTCCCGGCACAAATTATGTGCACAGCCTGTGCATATACTTTAAGGACGTGGATCTTACAGAAAGGGAGAGGATAAAGTACTTTAGGACCGAGATCTCAGTGTAAGGAACACTGTGAAAGGGTTCTAAGATCCATCTGAATCAGTACAAGGGGAAAGACAAAGGTATTTTGAAACAAGTTCGGAATAAAATCGTGACAATTATAAACTCAGATAAAATAATCGTATTAACAACAAATAAGACGTGTAGAGAACAGAGGGCCCAAGGTCCGTGAACCTACTTACGTCTTCTATGTTTCAACTCATTCTGTTCCATGGACACCTTTTAAGAAATTCTCCACCCTTATGGTCTGGTGGAAATGGACAGAAGACTCTTTGGACATACGTCCAGTTCTTCGTTGTCAATTTTGACCTGTACTTTGTTACCTGACCAAGTTTTAACCCTTTCCTCATGCAGTCCCGACGTATAACAGTGGGACGAATAAATTGAAGATACGTCTCATGTAGTACGTTTTACGGTCCGACCTGCCGAGTGTCAGAACTGAGTGCCTTAGCTCTAACGGTCCTTTTTGTGGTCACAGTAGTCTTAACGTCTACTATGGTGAGATTATCGTCTTCCGCTTCTCCTTGATTTCTCGAAGAACTGCTCCCACTTTCTTCTCTCACTTTTTTGACCGAATTTTGAGTCGTAAGTCTTTTGATTGTGGTACCGTAGACCAGGGTAATGAAGTATCGTTTATCTACACCTTTTTTTTTCCTTTGTCACCGTCCAAAATAAAAGAACCGGAGATTTTAGTGACACCTACCACTGGCGTTCGGTACTTTAATTCTGTGAACGAGGAACCTTCGTTTCGATACTTGTTGGATCTGTCGTATAAGTTTTCGTCTCTGTAGTTTGACGGTTGTTTCCAGCCAGATCAGTTTCGATGCTAAAAGGGTCATCAGTACATCTTTACACTCTCGACCTAGTATTTCTTCCGACTCACGGCTTTTTAACTACGGAAGGTTGACACCACGACCTCTTCTGAGAACTCTTAGGGAACCTATCGTTCCTCTAGTTTACTCAGTTAGGATTTCTTTTAGTTGGACCTTATAAGAAACTTTCCTGACTGTGTGATACTTATAGAACTTGATATGGATCGGGGTTTGAGAGTAAGAAGTTAGATTTGCTGGTTTTGTTTGATTTTGTTTTGTAAATGGGATCAATTTCATATCCTCTATCTTTAAGATTTGTACCGCGATATCTCTTTCATGGTATTCCCTTGCTACTTTCTTTCTTAGTTTCTACGACTTCGACTTCGAGGTCATGAAACAGAAGAACTAAGTTTCTTGACTGAGGAAACTTTTCTGGGACTATGACACTTTCTAACTCCCGTCCTCCTCTTCTCCCGTTGTCTCCCATTCTACCAACCTATCGTAGTGACTGAGTTACCTGTACTCAAAATCGTTTGAGTACCTCTATCACTTCCTGTCCCCTCGGACCCCATAACGTCAGGTACCCCAACGTTTCCCAATCTGTACTAAATCGTTGACTTGTTGTTGTTTTTGTTGGACTAAAACTCCTTTAGAGTCTCAGGATCCTCTTTCTCTCCTTTTATTGATATACTCATCTTCTACGATTCACAATATTATTTTACGTGAGACATGAGACGCCAGAATATCTCATCTCTCAGTAATCAGGAGAGACCCGACACTTTTGAACTCTTGACGGAATTACTCTTGTGGGTCATCCTACGGACCGAAAATGGGTCACGAACTTTTTGGAATTACCTTAATAACCACGTCAACTTTCTACAGATCTAGACCTGAGGTCAATGAGTTCAACAAAGACAGTCTTCGATACATCGGATTCTGTCTAGTGAACTTGTGAAAGAAAGGAAAGAATATTTACGTGACCCACAGATTATGGGTGGAAGAAGATCGGGACAATGATCTCCGTTTACTCCTTTACATCTATAATCGTTAAACTTGTGAGACTCCTCCATTCACTTCCGGCAGGAGGTGACACTTACGACAATAGAAGTACAGTGTCTCAGTCCTAAGGACGCTGACCTTCGTAGAGACAGGTACTTTGAGGTACCTGATTGATGTACTACACCTTCTGATACTGATACTGGGTACAATTGTGTCAGTCTTTCCCTGTCCTGCAGGACAAAAAAGTGAGGAGGACTAGTAACCCGGAAGACTACATATACAAAGGTACCTTTGGAAACCCAAGTCTCTAAACTCTTGTGGTATTTCATTAGGAACTCCACACCAACTAGTAAAGATCAAATACCTCTTGTCTTCGTCACGTGCCTCTATAGGTATACAAGTCCCTCTTAAAAGGGTCAGTGAAAAACACTAGACTATCTTTATTGAGAAAGACCTTCGTTTTAGTCGGTCTGGGTGTATCGACAGTAGCCACCCAGAACTCTTATCGACAGGACAAGTCTAAAGAAGAGTCACGGAACCATGTGCACCAGTCCTTACTCGGACAGTCACACTCAGACTCCCATCCATCTGTTTAGACAGTAACTAAATTCGTCAAAACATGTTGTGATATTACGATTCTTAGTGTATTAAGGAGTCGACCATCTTTCTGTGGGAACCACCATTTACCCATTTTTTTCTCCACTTATCCTTCCTTCCTTATACCCGTCCCGACATAAAGAGTAACACGGAATTCACGAAGGACCCGAATATTGTTATACCTTTAAACGTACTATCCCACCTTAAATGTTACTTCCCTCCGTTCCTGAAGGGTCCTTTCTCTCTTACGAAACGAAGACAGTCATTATAGTAAGGTTGATTTTACATAAACCGTTTTACAACCCCATAGGAAGGGAGTACCTTACCACGAGTAAATTACTCCATTATATGTTACTTTTCGTCTCGGGGTAGTCAAGTCAAGTCAGTGAGTCAGCACAGACTGAGACACACTGGGGTACCTGACGTCGTGAGGTCCGAAGGAACAGGTAGTGGTTGAGGACGTTGAATGAGTTTGAGTACAGGTAGCTCAGTCACTACGGTAGGTTGGTAGAGTAGGAGACAGTAGGGGAAGAGGAGGACGGAAGTTAGAAAGGGTCGTAGTCCCAGAAAAGTTCCTCAGTCAAGAAACGTAGTCCATCGGTTTCATTAACCTCAAAGTCGAAGTCGAAGTCAGGAAGTTATTTATAAGTTCTAACTAAAGGAAATCCTAACTAACCAACCTAGAGGAACGTCAGGTTCACTAAGAGTTCAGAGGAGGTTGTGGTGTCAAGTTTTCGTAGTTAAGAAATCGTGAGTCGAAAGAAATTTCAGATTGAGAGTGTAGGTAGGGGATGATGACCTTTTTGGTATCGAAACTGATCTGACCTTTTTAGATCGAAACTGATCTGACACATAACAGTGGGACGAATAAATTGAATGTACGTTTCATATAGTACACTTAACAGTCTGACCTACTTCGTGTTCGACCTTAGTTCTAACGACCCTCTTTATAGTTATTGGAGTCTATACGTCTACTGTGGTGGGAATACCGTCTTTCACTTCTCCTTGATTTCTCGGAGAACTACTTTCTCTTTCTCCTCTCACTTTTTCAACCCAATTTTGAGTCGTAAGTCTTCTGATTCTAGTACCGTAGACCAGGGTAGTGAAGTACCCTTTATCTACCCCTTTGTCACCTTTCTCACTCTCTTAAATCAAAGAACTCAAGGTTTTAGTGACGTCTACCACTAACGTCGGTACTTTAATTTTCTGTGAACGAGGAAACTTCTTTTCGATACTGGTTGGATCTGTCGTACAATTTTTCACCTCAGTAATGAAATGGTTGTTTCCAGGAAGATCATTTTCGATACCAAAAAGGACATCGGTACACACCTATACTCTCTAGGGATTCCGAACGTTTTTTGTTTGTTTGTTTGTTTTTTTGTGGAAAAACTAAATGAGGAGTTACATTCTGACTCATTCTTCGACCCAAATCAGACACCTATGTACGAGTGAACACAGGTTAAGACACACTGTGAAACCCGACATCGGACGGTCCGAGGAGACAGGTACCCTAAGAGATCCGTTCTTATGACCTCACCCAACAGTAAAGGAAGAGGTCCCCTAAAAGGTGTCGGTCCCTAGTTTGGGCATAGAGGACACAGAGAACGTAACCGTCTGTCTAAGAAATGGTGACTCGATAGACCCTTAATCGGGGGTTTGAACGATCGGAGTATCCCCACTTGGACTCTTCGGTCCGTCAGTACCGACTCGTCGAGACTCCACGACACCACACCCCTTGCCTCGGACCTTTGGTGGCGAGAAGGGAAACAGACAATAAGAGAGTCACCACAGATCGAGAAACGCTGAGGTGCCTGACATCGGACGGCTCCAAGAGACGAGAAAGTATACACGGAAAGATGGGTCGTTCAGCCACGTCAGTAGGAATACCGACTCACAGGGGGCCGAAAACAATTGTGACGGGAGATGAGAGACCTCGTTAGTGAGGGGTAACGACTGGAAAGTCCCCGTAGGTGAGTGATTTACCGTGGGTGTAAAGGAAGTTAAATTAAAGGACCGGTGTCTTAACAACCACTGGGACTACATCTATAAAAACACTATTTCAAAAATTATGTTAAACCGAAAAAATTTCAAACATTTATATACTGTAAAATATTTTCTTCGATTTTCTTCATAGTTCATGGGTATAGATACCAATTCAATATATAAAATGAGTCTCGAATTACGTTCTATAAGTCGATACCTACTATTATAGTATGAATTCGGAAACATTAAATCTCTCATGAGATAAAACCCTCATTTTGGAAAGACCTGGTCGACGAGGACCACCCAGGGGTGATCCTGAGAATAGGCTCACTTATCTTACCGACGGAGGGAATAGTTGTTCTATGACTTCACCGCGATTAAAGTTTAAGTTTCCTTATACGATTCATCTTATATCGCCTTAAACCTTCTACTTACGATGACCTCCGGTCAGTCTATTGGGGACTCCTTCCCTGAGTGGGACTATCAACGATCACGAGGAACACCACGAGGACCTCTTGTCGACCAGGGATTCCTTAGAAGGTCGTTAGGGTTAATGTTTAGAAAAGACGTCCCTTTGTCCGTACTCTCTGACTTGGTACAAAAGGGTCTTTCTGTTGATTTTCAATTTACTTTCTAAACTAGAGAACTACATTGGGACACGACACTAAGGGACTACGCATACGTAAAGGAAACATCATTTCTTTTTTGAGGTCGTATACATATGGATACCGACCAAGTACGACTACAAACCGTCTTTGGTTGGGTTATGACGTTTCACTAATAGGAAGTTAATTTTTATTTATTTAATCTTTTTCTCTTTGTTGAAGTTTCTTTTTAGGTCATTGTTAAATATTACGAGTATCGTTTGTGAACATTCAAAAGAGGAAACTCAACGGTACCTCTTAGGTAGAGAAAAAGGGGTCAAACGTAACTTTCCACTCGTCGATCTTCGTGAGTAAATCGAAGGACTATGGTAGGCCCTCCCGAATGTCAGAAAGGCGATCGTGATCATTAATTCCTGTCTAACCCCAGGAGTTCCCTCAGTGCGACGGGAGATTGTGGTAGGTCGTGGTGAGTTCTCCCTCCGTCCTGAGAGAGTATTCGACAAACGGGGTTAAGTGGGTTGTCTCCACCCTTTAAGGGTTCCTTTCATAGTTTACTTAAACAATTACTCGGTTTGTAATCCTTTCTCGTGTTCCCTAGACACGTGTAGGTCCCTGATTCACTTCCTCATCCCCTAAATAAATAGACCAAGAATTTACTCACAATGACACTCCTAGAACTAACTTTCGTAAAAGTTCGGTTTAGAAAGTGATGTAATTTCCTAGAGTCTATTTGGTTCCCGAAGTCTCAAATGTAAGACTTTTTGTTTGTTTCCGTTAAACTTGGAGTGTTCCCACTTATAAAATTACACTTAATACCAATAATCAGTAGACGTTACTCTAAAAATTCATTCTTAAACAGGACTTAGTTCGGGACCTTTTTCTTCCTCCCTTTTTTTTTTTTTTTTTTTTTGATCTCTTTTCTTGAATCTCCAATTAAACAAATTTGAGAAATGAAACATTTCCTTTAGTTCCCCGGCTAGGTTGAAACATGTAGGTCAATTCCCAAACTGTACCTGATTCGAGTAAAGTACCTCTTCCGTTACCGTGGGGTGAGGTCATGAGAACGGACCTTTTAGGGTATCTGCCACCTCGGACCATCCGACGTCAGGTACCCCAACGATTCTCAACCTGTGCTGACTCGCTGAAGTGAAAGTGAAAAGTCAAAGTACGTAACCTCTTCCTTTACCGTTGGGTGAGGTCATAAGAACGGACCTCTTAGGGTCCCTACCCCCTCGGACCACCCGACGGCAGATACCCCGGCGTGTCTCGGCCTGTGCTGACTTCGCTGAATCGTCATCGTCATTCGAGTAAAGTAACACGGTGTCACTACGCTAAAGATGAAAATTAAGACACAAAAGATAAACGGGTCCAAATAGAAAGAAGAAGGGAGACGGTAGGCGAGCAGAACGAATAAAACTTATATATCTTTACAGTGCTAGGACGTTCGCATGACGGAGTACGTAAGAAGGTGATCGACGATAAAGTCTTTGATGTGAGAGACAAAGACAAGAAAATTACGAATGAGATCTTTAAAATCGTATGTATAAATTGAATTTGAAATATTCTAATCATAGACATGGGAGGAAATCAATACTCTAATCAGTCTATCAAAATGGAAGGAAGATTCTCTGAAGTTCGAAGGGACCACCGAGTCACCATTTGTTAGGTGGACGGTCACGTCCTCTACTCCCTAGCTAGGGACTCAACCGTTCTAGGGACCTTTTCCTTTACTGTTAGGTGAGGTCACAAGAACGGACCCTTTAGGGTACCTGTCTCCTCGGACCGGTCCGATATCACGTACCCCAACGTTTCTCGACCTGTACTGAATCGCTGATTTGTCGTCGTTGTATTCTCTGGAATCTTTTACAAGTTAAAGTTAGTTGTAAATACAAGATGATATCAGGTCATAAACCGAGAGAGAACTAAAAAATTTAATTATGTTTGCATCATCTCACTTCATGTGTCTAAGTTCTCCCGTTAAGACACACAAAAGTAGTCATGAGTTACAAACATGACTACGTTGGGGTGAGATTATTTCTATGTCTTGTAAAGGTAGTTTAAGGAATAAGAAGAGGGTCAGTTGGGAGAGAAATGTATCCGGTGTGGTAGGACTAAAAACAGTGACATTCAATAGGACGGATCGGACTTTGAAGTATGTTTACCTCATTGTGTCAGTCATCGAAAGCGTAGACCAAAGAAACCGAGTCATACACAAACTTTGGGTAGGATAACAAAACACATGGTTATCAAATCACTAAGGGTTTTACTCAGTAATCCCGCGGAATTCTGGGAAATTTCTCCCAGACATTTCATTTTTTATAAAAATATTACTAATTTTTTCCACGATAAACGGAAAAAAAGAGAATAAGAGAGTACTCTCATATCATATTAAGAGGGTTCCTATTTACTTCATGACCATAACGTATTATAACTTACTTCTTAACTATTCTATTAGAAAATGGAAAAGAATTCGGTCTGTGACTTCTAGGTTTTTCATTTTGTCATAGTGACAAGAGTGATTTATTACTCTTTGATTTATAAATAAGTAATAAATCAAATAAATAAGTAATTTGATTTATTACAAAACTTTTTATAATAAAAGTATCTGTAAAGTAAATACAATTGGACATTATTCTAATAATAACAATAAAATTTCACTTATTACTTATGTGTGTAAAAATTTAAAGAGTCAACCATTATACAATTTATAACTCTCGATATTCGGTGTAAACTTTCCGATAAAAAACCGAGACGTTACAAAAATTCTCATCTTTCAAAAGAACTCTGGTCATATAAACCATTATTGAAGACATCAAGTAAGAAAAAATACGACTCTTCGAAAGGTAATATATATTGTGTTAAACAAATATGAAAGAGAAAACTCCAATAAAGGTCAAACTCCGACAATACTTATTTCTACGTTCTTTGTAAAAACCTATATAGAGAATACATGGATACAAAAATAAACAGTACCCGTTCATAAATCCTTATACTAACGACTCAGTGTCCTTTCTACACAAAAGATGAGATAAATTCCGTCGGTGTAATATAAGGTTTCATCAACATGGTACGATGTGGGGTGGTCCACATCTATTTTCAAGGTTAAAGATGTGTAGGTAGGGGTTAAAACCACTACAGTCAAAAAGATTTAAATCTGTAGGATTTTCCGTACGTCATAACAGACAGACACCTAAGACTGAAAGTAAAGGAGTACTGATTGTTCACAATTCATTGAAGTATTATTATTAAACCAGCAAGCACATAAAAGAAAACACTTTATAACTCAGGTTCCGAAAGAAAATTAGACTCAAAATAACAACAGAAGAATTAGATTAATACCTTCAACAAATAGATCAAACCCATTTAAAGTTGACAGTCTTTTCACACAACGTTTGTAAAAAACATGAAAAAACAAAAAGAACAAAAAAAAAATTACCACTGAAAACTAATCGTCTTGGAAAATGAACATTACTCCAAACTAACGGATCATAAAAATACAAATCACGACAAACATGGACCAGATTTTTTTAGTAATGAAGGGAGTTCCAGTATTTCTCTGTGGATGTAAAAGAATAAAATCTTCAAAATGTCAAAATTGAAAATATAAATCCAGACACAACATAGAGTTCAATTAAAAACACACTACTATCTCTCCCTTCGGAGAAAGGGAACCGGGTTTAAATTGGAGGTCCCCTTGATCTTAGTTCACAAGATCACACTAGGACATCCATGGGAGCCGGGACAGAATACCCTTCTTCTTTACGTAGGTTTGTGTAGTCCTACCACCGATAGATGAGAACGTGGAATTAGAAAACAATGAAAACACTCATATGGTCTATCAGGTCGATCGATCGAACAAAAGTAGTGGTATACAATTATTAAAAAATACAATAGGAAATAAAGATATTTGGGGTTAGGGAAAAGAAATAGAAGACTATCGGATGAATAGGTAGTCCAGGATCGCGTTTACGATAAGTTTAGGATCGAGTGTACAATAAAGAAAGTCCTTCGGTTATGACTAAATTAACGGAATAAAAGAACGTTGTAACTGAATAGTATACGTAGAAGGTTCATCCTAAAACGGAATAAGGGAATTTTCGGTGGGTTTCTTTGATGAGATCGTTTAACATTTGTCGTCTACGAGTTATTTCCTAACGACTTAAATTAAAACAACGTCCAATTCCCAAATAACTTTTTTATAAGATGACAGCTTCTGAAGGGAAATGTAAGACCGAACAGAATATTACACGAAGAATTATATTTTATTTGGTGTCATCATACGTTCGTGTATGGATTCCTTTTCTGTAAGACCTTTTTCGGGGAAAGATTATCTGTTTGGGTCTGAGAAGTCTAAAAGTCGGGTTATCTGGTCGATCTATTTTAACTTCAAAGTATGTGATTTACAACGTGACAACCATCTGTCACGACCGTAAAAATTACGTTATACTCAAATAACTATCTAAAACGACAAATACCCTTTTAAAGACTCAACAAATTTATTTTATGTATACGACATCGATTTTTAACTAGAAGTGAGTTCCCAAGTCACCTCCATAGGACATGAGAGTCTGAGAGTGACGTCGAATGACTATTTTAGAAGGGTCTACTTCTTCGGTGTGTATTCGATGTCAAAACAGAAAGGAAAGAAATAACTTTCAGTCATATAAAAGGTTCCAGAATAGTAATCCCTACCTAAACCAACCAATTTCTTCAGATTAATAAGTAGGATGTCAGAACCCACGTATACTATATTTAGTTGGAACCAATTGAATTCATTCTTTCTTTCTCCTTAAGTAATCTTTCCATCTTGAGAGTGTCTTAGTTACTTCACAATCTGGTCCCAAGTCTTTAAGGTCCTCGTTCCCCAAATCCCTTGTCCTCGACTATCTTACAAATAAACCCGTTGGTGGTTATTCTACTTGATCGAGGTTGAAAAAGACCGAAATAGAATAAGTAGTGATCTAATTTAAGGGGCCTCTTCACTCTACCCGATAAAACTGAACCTCGAGGACGAAGCCGGAGTGACCCCCTTTCTTTCAAGAGACACTACTTGACTCACTATTCCTTATCACTCTCCTAAACAAGAGATTCCTTTTAGACCCATGGTCATAGTCTTCTTACCCCTCACCAACCACCTACCAGTGGTTGGTGTCCACATGTCACATCCGCAAATTCGGAGTCACATACAGGGAGTAGAGTGAGTAGAGTGTGCGATCATTTCATTACGAGTTTTAAGAGGTTCGGTCCGAAGTCGTTATGCACTTGGCACTTGGAGGTCTACAAATTCGACCAAAATCTTTTCCGTCTCCTTGTTCTCTAGTTAACGGTTGTAGGAGACCTAGTACCTTTTTCGTTCTCTCAAGGTCTTTTTGTAGATAAAGACGAAACAACTGATACGGTTTAGGAAACTGACACACCTAGTGTTATTTGACACCTTTTAAGAAGTTCTCTACCCTTATGGTCTGATGGACTGGACGGAGAACTCTTTGGATATACGTCCAGTCCTTCGTTGTCAATCTTGACCTGTACCTTGTTGTCTGACCAAGGTTTATCCTTTTCCTCACGCAGTTCCGACATATAACAGTGGGACGAATAAATTGAAGATACGTCTCATGTAGTACTCTTTGCGACCTGACCTTCTTCGTGTTCGACCTTAGTTCTAACGGCCCTCTTTATAGTTAGTGGAGTCTATACGTCTACTGTGGTGGGAATACCGTCTTTCACTTCTCCTTGATTTTTCGGAGACCTACTTTCACTTTCTCCTCTCACTTTTTCAACCGAATTTTGAGTTGTAAGTCTTCTACTTCTAGTACCGTAGACCAGGGTAGTGAAGTACCCTTTATCTACCCCTTTGTCACCTTTGTCACAGTCTGAAATAAAAAGACCCGAGGCTTTAGTGACGTCTACCACTCACGTCGGTACTTTAATTTTCTACGAATGAGGAACCTTCCTTTCAATACTGGTTGAATCGTATGACTTTTCGTCTCTGCAATGAAACGGCTGATTCCAGGTAGATCAGTTCCGATACCAAAAAGGTCACCAGTACATACCTACTCTCTCAACCTGACACTTCTTCCGACTCAGGACTTCTTAACTACGAAAACCTGACACCACAACCTCTTCTGAGAACTCTCAGGGAACCTGACGTTCCTCTAGGTTGATCAGGTAGAATTTCCTCTAGTCAGGACTCACAAGTAACCTTCCTGACTACAACTTCGACTTTGAGGTTATGAAACCGGTGGACTACGCTTCTCAACTGAGTAACCTTTTCTGGGACTACGACCCTTCCTAACTCCCGTCCTCCTCTTCCCCTGTTGTCTCCTACTCAACCGACCTACCGGTAGTGGCGGAGCTACCTGTACTCAAACCCATTTGAGACCCTCAACCACTACCTGTCCCTCCGGACCGAAAGACACTAAGTACCCCAACGGTTCTCAGTCTGTACTGACTCGTTGAATTGACTTGACTTGACATACAGGGAGACCTGAAGGGTCCACCACGAGGACGGTCAAGTCCTCTATTTTCTCTGCACTCACGTTAGGGAACCAGTCCTTCTACGAGACCTCTTCCTTTACCGTTGGGTGAAGTCATAAGAACGGACCTTTTAGAGTACCCGTCTCCTCGGTCCACCCGATGTCAGGTACCTCAGAGTGTCTCAACCTGTCCTGACTTCGTCAAATCGTACATACTGGGAGGACACGATTGACACACGAATGTGAATCAGTCTTTGTTTACGAAAGAGTTATTATTTCCCCTAAAACCTTGAACATAATTTATCACCGTGTATACGGAAAGGACCGTATATAAACTGATATCGAAGTATCTTACTTCAGGAAATAGAGACGATTACAAAGGATGTTTTATTTTTAAGACGAATTGTGTTCTCCACTAGATTAGGAGGTGGAGGTAAGTTACCTTTATATTTAAGTTCTACCATATCTGTCGACAGTGTTATCCAATAACAGTATATGAAAACACAAGAAAATGAGTGTTCACGTGCTCAACCAGATCACCAATTCTAAAACGGAAGATTACGTCCCAACACAACCTAGTGACCAGTCCTTCGATTCTAGGGTGTACGAAGTCCCGGTTTTTTGGTCTCGTATTTGTCGTCTTCGTTATAACGTTGTTTAAGTTATTTCTGGACTTTTTTTCTCTCTCTTATTCCGAAAGTCCTTCAGGAACGTGAAGGAAACTGAGTTGAACGTCAGAACTCTTCCGGAAATAATTATTACTATTATTTATCATTATCATTGGTATATAAGTTACTCATAAATGTTATACGTTCTTTATACACATTCATGAACGTTACATGGTACAGTATATTAGTCATTTCTTTCGTAGATTCCGAAAGAATTGTAGATTTCGGGTCGAGTACTTTCTATTACACCCCTGTCCCGTCACCTAACACGAATCTCGAAAACAAGTAGTAACATATGACGCTATATAGTGGGTCGGGTTGGGAGAGGGAAACCCGGACTATATCCGAATAAGAATCTGACAACCCTCAGGACGACCGACCGTCGGAAGTCAATAGTCGGAAAAGACACTTACCGAGAACAAATCAACGAGTCAGCGCAGGTTAAGAAACGTTGGGATACCTGACATCGGACGGTCCGAGGGGACAGGTATCCTAAAAGGTCCGTTCTTATGACCTCACCCAACAATAAACGGGAGGAGGTCCCCTAAAAAGCCTACGTCCCTAGCTTGGGTACAGAGTGAAGAGATATAATTAATCGTAGAAACTCAGTCGTGGAGTCCCTTGAACTCGATGTGTTAGCATTTGGCTCCTGAGGTCGTTCACATCAAAACCCAGGTGCACCATCTCAATAAAGACTGACCCGTCACTTATACCTTGAACCTTACTAGGGGACTGGTGGTGGTAGAGGAGATCATAGAGGACTAGTTCCGATACGGTAAAGAGTCGGGTCCTATTTCCCTCCTACGTGTATCGGTCGTGAAATAAGAAGTGGAACAGAACCCGGAGTCCTTTCTAGGGAACTGACGAAACACCTATAGACCTAAAGTGAGACCTAGTCAACGATCCAATGACGTTCTGGTGTTTCGGAGAGTGAAATTTAGGAATTTGAGAGACCATTACCCTCTCCTCTTCGAGTCTAAAAGATAAACTCCTGTAACTTCATTCTATAGAGAAGTTAAAGAATTAAATTTTTAAGATACTAAAATGTTTTTATTATTACGAATATGGATACGTTTAATGGACTTAGAGTCAAAGTTTGACGTTTACCCTGTTATAAGTAGAAATTCCAGACTACGTTCACAAATTATTATCTCCCTTTACACGAAATTTTTAGACACTACCAATGAAAAAACAGTTGAACTGACTTCGTGTCCTACAGATCTAATTTTCAGTAAAGACCTACACAACCCTCCCACAAAGACCTACTTTAGTGGTAATCTGAGACACCTAGTCATTTCAACCAAAACAAGAGATGTACTTACCCACGGTAGGTTATGTAGTTTCCGGACTTATTTCGTTTTTCGGTTCCTTCCTCCTTAAATGGGGGAAAAGACGGAAGGACGGATAAACTAGACCTTGGAAGACTCTAAATACGATAGTTGAGGAGACCAGGAGTCCGGAAACTTGAGTCTTACTTAATATGACGACCGAAAGGATCCAGAGATCGAACGTCTACCGTCTAGTACCTTGACGAATTGGAGGTCGTTAGCACACTTCGTCAAGTAATTTTCTTTAGAGAGAGAGATCTATGGAGGACGGAAGAATAGATGTATTTCTTTTTCAGAGGTCCGAAGAATGTCTCCCATAAACTCGATTGGTCGGAGAAACAAGAACAGGAACTTTCGATGAAACTATATCAGGGTAACAAGTGTCTGGGTGTATAAACCTACCACATTAAAATCAAACCACTCAAAGGGTCATTTAGAGTCCGAGGGAACAAAAGTGAGGAATCACACGTAATCTTTGTGACCATCTTTCCTGGGCGCACCTCTATGACCCGTACTACCTGGTTCACGGTCGTACGTTATAAGCACAGAGCCCGAGTCGGTAACGAAATGTATTTGGGGCAGACAGAAGGATCAGGGTCCCCTTGTCGACTTCTTAAACAAGTACGACGTCTCCCGGTTAGAAGATGGGTTCCCTTTTTAAAGAGGATTTCGGTTGCAAGAGTTTCCTAGTACTGAGGGGAACCGAAGAGTCGAAAGAAAAAAAATATAAAAAGTTACTTATTGACAAGTAAAAAAAAAGTTTCGTAAGAAGGGTAGACGAAGATCTGTTCCACATATTGATTTAATGTAAGACGTTACGTACCACTGACGTTCGATTATTTTCTTATTGGTCTATTCATCATTCATCCAAAAAATTAGTCTTCTGATATAACTTGACCTCTATCATTTTCGGGTGTATTGATGGATGTCTACGATTTTTGGATATTTCCATATCAGACCCAGTCACACCAAATGGAGAGATTATACAGTCGGAAACAAAACATGACTCAAAATAATAAGTTGAATTATTTGATAGTCAAAATAATACATGTCATGTATTGAGGATCTCAAAATGATATCATTCACATTAGGGTCGTCTCAACTCTTTCTGTCTTCTAAAGTAAAGTACCCGCCTATGAAACTTTATGTTTCGATTTCTGTTCAAATAACTTTTGTAAATAAAAGTGATTCGTTAAACTGAAAACTATTTGCAACTTATGTAGTAATAACTTTTATTACAAAGTAGAGGGTTAAGGAATTCCACCACAGAGGATACTATATCTGGGTTCACCTAGGAACTTAGTGGCTCCGTAAAATGGTCATTATAAGAATACTGAAGGGGTCTTAGCCACACCTTACTTTGGTGTCCTTTTTCTACCCGTCATTCCCTTTCACTGTCGGAAACGTGATGGAGACTGAAGAACATCTTTGGGGTCGAATTTTATAGTCCTTCCTCTCCTTTATAGAACCTTGTGGAAACCCTATAACTACTTAAAACGTCTGAAAGGATATGAGTTGCCATATAGATTCGGACACTAAGACCGTAAACTCACAGACTACACCAAATCTTTTTTTTTTTTTAAATAACAGTAAGACGAACCACAATGACAATTCTTACGAGTCGAATTTGATCTAATTGAACTAAACTTCAGATTGGACTGATCTGTTCTCGGTCTCTTTAATAGTCAAATAGTGATCATAGGACGTTCCTCTCCAAACGAAAACCAACTCGGACTCTGAAATCAAGTGGTCTCCCTTTATTACGAATCTTAACTCAGATAAAAGACTCTCTGCGTTTTTCACTAGTCGTGATGGGTACAATTGGGTGTAATTCGGTTTCTCGTCTTTGAAATCTAATCTAAAATCTAATCTAAAACGAAAAGGATAGACGTAAAACTTCAATATTTCGACCACTACGTTTAAATTTCTTGAAAAAAAAAAAAATCTGGTTACACGGTGAATTTTAAACTCAGTAGAGAAAGAATCTGGATGGGAACGGTGGGTTCGTGTTTGAAAAACTCCGTTCTTAGGACAAAATGTAAATAAACCGGGGAAGAGTGTAGAGGATCGTGGGTGGTATATCCTCTACCGAGGTACCGTGATAGTGTTGAATAAACCAAACGGACCTTGTGCTGTCCTGTGTTATTCCCTTGTCGTCTCTACTCCGGTCTCTGAGTCGTAGTCTCCTGGACGTGTGACAGGACCATGAAACCTAAGGAACCTTAAAGTCATCATGAATATCACCCAGAACGGTTAAAGTGTAGTGCCAGCAAATGGAACAAAATCATGTGAATTATTCACGAATAAAAGTACTCTTACACTTACGGAATTCCCAACTCCGACTTTACCGAATAAGAATAGACCTAAGGAGAATCTCTGACTATAGAATCCTCTCCTACTGTTCCTACACTACTGAAATATTACACTCTTGGTAATGACTCGTAAGGGGAGTCGGCAACCTAATGGACATGAAACAAAGAGACAAGACCTCCGACCAACCTTGTCCCATTTCCCATGGAATCCTTTGACTGAAGGAAACAATACAGTAGTACGAAGATAGAGACTCCAAATAAAAATTCATTAAGACCGTAAAACTCTTTACGACGTTTACTGGGTCGTCAAGTAAACTTGTACCCCGAGGATTAGAAAACTAGGTTCTCTTCTTAAATCAGTGTGAATGTGTAAGTATTAGGACCTTGTCCTATTGAAAGAACAAACAAGGGTACTCTTTAATAGTAAGAGGTTCTAGACCTCCTGAACTAACAGTCCTCCCACCTTCTACTGAACAAGCGTCATCTGTGGTCTTCTTATTCCCTGGAGTGAGTGTGAACCTTGCACCCAAATAAAAGAATTCGTTAAATTCCTGGTAGTCATAGTTATCATCTACCTTACGCATTATCTTTTTCTCCCCCCTTACTTCAAAGTCTGTTTATTAAGTTAAATGATAACATAAGACTAGCTGAGGTATAGTATGTATGTAAGGTCCAATATATTTATGAAAAAGATCGTCGTATGGGTCTGAGTGTGTTTATAAATACTTACTTAACAAATTTCGATCTAGTAAGATTATATCTATGTAAGATTATGTCTATGTAAGATTATATCTTTCTACTTTCCTGTTTACAGTTTGACGTGAGAAAAGGACACTTCACCGGTCCTTGTCGCGTAGTAATGGGATGACATGTGAAACTCAACAAAGAAGAAGTGACAAGCACAGTAAGTGTGTTAAATGTCGGTAAAAATAACCGTAAAAACCAAACACTGTTTATCGTGTCGCACCACTAAGACGATTCTAATTCTGACTTCATCGGTATTTGAATGAAGAGAGTAACTTTACGGTTCAGCAACAGTTGCTATCCTCAACTCTCCTCATACCGTTGGGCCGGTGTACGCAGACCCTTTTGCTTCATCTTGAGAGCTCAAGAGTCAACGCTGGCTCCTCTCCCTACAACCCGTAGAAACATTCTGGTAGAACTCCTTTAGTCTCGTGGCACCTCAAATCAGTTTTCATGGGTATTATAGAAGAGTTCTTCCCGTGTTATACCCTGAAGGGCCACCCGGTCACATTCTGAGGTACGAAGGTGACGTCCTCTACACCCGAGCTAGGGACCGACTCCTTGATTCTAGGTCGTACGGCACGTCGTACCGGTTTTTTATTCATTTAGTTTACACATATATATATATAAAAAAGAAAAAAAAAAAAAAAATTCTTTTTCCGAGTTATCCGACTTGACTCGACTATAGTGATGACCAGTTTTGGTACCACTGAGACCTGGACAGACCTGGACACATTGATTTTCCGTGACACTTGTAGGAACGAAATCCTCTCTCTATTCTTTTGACCCCTTTCAGAGTTCATTCCACTTGTGGAAAATACGTTACTACCCTGTGTAAATCCTTTTCCACAATATAGAGTCCAGTGTCTTAGTCTTCTGACAAGGGAACAATCTCACGAGAACGAAACACGTGAGTAAGACGAGAGAGGGAGGAATTAGACCCAGAGAAAAGTTTATAATGAAGACCCTCTACAGGGAGTCTCGGTGCAGACTTTATTATCGGAGAAGAGAAAGATGTGAAAGGGGAATCAAAGGAAATAAAATAGGGGTGGTGATTGATATCACGATGTCATGAACTGTAGAATAGTATGTGTACAAATAACTAACAGAGAATACTCGACGAATAAATTGAATATGCGTCTCACGTAGTAGGTTTAACGACCCGACCTTTTGAGTGTTCACCTTAGTTCTAACGAACCTCTTTATACTTGTTTGAGTCTATACGTCTACTACGGTGAGATGACGTCTTTCGTTTCTCCTTGATTTCTCAGGGACTTACTCCCACTTTCTCATCTCACTTTTTTTGACCGAATTTTGACTTGTAAGTTTTTTTACTTCTAGTATGTAGTTCAGGGTAGAAGAGTGCCGTTTATCTACCCCTTTTTCATCTTTGTCACCGTCTAAAATAAAAGAACCCGAGGTTTCAGTGATGCTGACGTCGACGTTTTAATTTTCTGTAAGGAATCTTCTTTTCGATACTGTTTATATCTGTTACATGATTTTTTCGTCTCTGTAGTGAAACAACTTTCTCCAGGTATATAAAAAGGAAATCAGTACATGTCTACACTCTCGACATGGTATTTCTTCCGACTCGTGGCTTCTTACTACGAAAACTTGACACCACGATCCCTTCTGAGAACTCTCAAGGAATCTTACGTTTCTCTAGTTTGGTCAGTTAGGATTTCCTTTATTTCGAACTTATAAGTAACCTTCCTGACTACGACTTCGATTCGAGGTTATAAAACCGGTGAATTACATTTCTCCGACTACCACCCTTTCTCCCCGAAGGGACCACCGAGTCTCCTATTTCGTAGACGGACGTTGTGTCCTCTGGACCCAAACTAGGGACCCAGTCCTTCTAGGGGACCTCTTCCTTTACCGTTGGGTGAGGTCATAAGACCGGACCTCTTAGGGTATTGTCTCCTCGGTCCGCCCGATGTCAGGTGTCCCAACGTTTCTCAGCCTGTACCACCCTTTCTACCTCCCGTTCTCCTACTCTACCAACCTACCGTAGTGACTGAACCACCTGTACTCAAACTCGTTTGAGACCCTCTATCACTTCCTGTCCCTTCGGACCACACGACGTCAACTACCCCAGTGTCTCGGTCTGTGCTAAATTCTCACTGACTTGTTACTCAACCTTACGTATTTCCTGTCCCCGAGACAAAACATCAGACCCCTAACTCTTGTCAGAGGTCGTGTATTACCCAAAACGTTATTTATAAGCAACGGAGATAAGTGACAGAAAATAGGTTGTCTTGACGTCTGCACCTTCATATACGCGAAGACTCACGGTGTTAAAACACAGAATGAGTCCAAAATAGCCCGTCCACTCACCAACTTTTTCCCTACGACTGAGGGACAGTTCACGAGGAAGATAAAGGAGTGTGGTGGTGGGTCATTGGTGTCGAGAGTATATCGGGAAACAGTCCTTTTGTCGATAAACGGCCCACCTTCGGATACTCTAAAAGTGGTCCTTTACTAGACCCCAGGTTTCACTTCGACCAGGTTATGTGACGTGACGATCCTTAGCGTAAGACGGTTGGAAACTGAGGAAGAAGACTTTATATCGGTATTTTATTACCTAGACATTTGACGAGACCCGTTAATACCCCGAGGACCTCACTTTCACCCGACAGCAATCGGGACGAATACCTCTGGTCGAACGGCGACAACCGAGAATCGGTCCAGCGCTTTGACGGAAGGTCACTCTCCTGTGTCCAAGTTCCCCCTATTAATCCGTCTCAAACCACGTTCGAACAACTATATTTACACGATGTCTAATCGGAAAAGGGGAGAGGGCCGACTCATCTCTAGTCTTTCTTGTCCACCATTCGATTACCCCCTTGTACTTTAATTATGAAACAAAGGACCAGGGTGGAAACAACAAAAACATGTCTCCTAAAGAAGTCTTAGAAGTTTGTGTAACGTTCGTGGAAAAGGGAGGGTCAAAATAAATCAAATCAGATTTTGCAGACCGGGTTTCCTTAGACTGTGTAGGTCCAAAAGTTTTCCTCAAGGGGATAAAAACACCCTTTACTAGATCCTTATTTGTAGACCTTTTACCTTGTTAACTTTTGTTGTGTTTCATTTTATGTTTGGAAAGCTTGATCAACAATTTTGGGTTGGATACCGTGGAAGAGTCTGTGATTTAAAGTCGAGTCGGAATCAGGTTCGTTAAACATGTACGAACTTTTCTACGGTCCGATATTCTAACGTCGATGAGTAAGGAGCGATTACTGTCTCAGAGAACGCACCACTCGCTACCCAAAAGTAATACAAATACGGAGGTGTCCATGACTTCTGGGATCTCGAATGAAGATCTATAGTTAAAAGTCAGATGTTTTTGTTTTACTTTGTTTCGTTTCGTTGTTTGTTTAACCGGGGTGGGAAATGATACTACTTTGATTAAAGGAAAGGAGTAGAAACCTCATTTCTTTTTTTTTAGAGTCTTAATAAAATCTTCCTAGACCTCTGAGTCCCAAAGATAGAAATACCTTCCAGGAGTTGTCATTTTCGAACAGGGCATTCTACGTAAACTCACACACAAACACATTCACACACATATTCCGAGTTCGATCAATGGGAAATAAGGTACTTCAAAGAAAAGTGATAAGATCGAAACTAGTAAAGAGAGACACGAGTCTTGAACACGACGAAGTTCCGAAAACTGAATTGATGTGATTACCAAATTTACCGAGACAAAACATAACGAGACTGAAGTATACCCTTCGTTGTATCACATCAATGTTTTAGATCTGAACTCTGACTACAGTCGTTCTACCGTTTGATTCTTCTAGACTCGGGAACCAGAGGTCACCTTTGTGGTTCATTTGTCGTTGTATGTCTGAATTTCATCGAAACACTCTTACGATCTTTATTCACTTCTTAGACGTCGTCAGTTCGTTTACGGATGGGTGCCCCTTTTGTTTTTGTATAAGTTTTACCACTTTTTTTTTCAACGTAACAACGAGTACGAACAGGGTAACGAAGAGGTCGTGTCGACAGTGTTAGTCCTCTTTTTAGTGGACTAAGGATCATGGAGACAGTCCTACCTCTCTTTTCTTACCTTGAAAATTCGTTACAAGAACGAACAGATTTTTGATGGGTTCCCTCATCGTAGACAAAACTGACTGAGTCTCACGATTACCCTTGTCACCGTATTAAAACTCTGATATAATCTCCTGCTACTTCCACCAACGACGTCGGGTTCTCTAGACGTCCCCCCGGGTTATAGACACCCGTAGACCCTCGTCTCTAACATCCCACCTTATTATACTATCTTGTAGGTTCTGGGACTCTTCTTTATCGACACTCTACACTCCTTTAATTCTAAAAATTTTCGTTAGTGCATACGTTCCCCCAACCCTCATTTTACGTATACATATACAGGTCCCTTTTACGTATGCGTATCCAGGTGTTTCCGGACTCTTCTGGAAGTCGGAAGTACGGTCCGATTGATCACTTCTATAAGAGGATGTGTCTTGATCAAGTGTATCTAACCTCCGTCATTGACCCAAAAGTTTACAAGCAAAGTTGTTGTTTAGTGTTTCGTATGTTTCTTTGTCCCTTTGTACCTAGTAAGTTTCCTTATTTTATGTATAGGGTTTTGGTTTGATGTCCTTTCGTTCGGAGTCCAAACGAACTCTTTCCAAAATTTGGTTGACAGAATTTATATGAGTCACTCGATTTCCTCTTGTACCTGTTGATTTCCTTTAGTGTTTTTACCGTACACTCGTTTCACTCTAACAATTGTTTCCCTATTTTTAACGTTTTTTCATAGATTATCTTTAAGACCTTGACTTTTCACGTTATTGATTTAACTTTTCTCAGTGTTTTCAACAAGTAGTCTTTTGAAATCGTTCACTTTGTTTCTCATTTACTTGAATGTCTGTCTATTAAACTTTAATGTCACAGACTCCTTGTTTTTCTTTTTTTTTCTTAATTTTTTTCACTCCTCTCGAATTCTCTGTATTCTGTGGTTGTTTTCCTGGTTATATGTGTAATACCCTTGGGTATTCTTCCCTCTCTCTCTAACCTTCTCTCTCCCATCCTTCGAACAAACTTCTTTATTACCAATCTTTCAGGGGGTAAACTCCTTTCTCTACTCAATATTACGTTTTTAAAGTTGTTTAAGGTTCATCCAACTCAGGTGTCTGTATCAGTTTGACTACCTTCAATTTCTGTTTTTCTCTTAGAACTTTCGTCATTCTCTTTTCACTGTCACGACGTGTCACTAAGAGTCACTATAAAAGTCGACTAAAGAGTGATCAGGCAAGACTTCCTCTAGTCGAGACCCTAAAGAAACCTTCCTTACTACGATTTCGACTTTGAGGTCATGAAACCGGTGGAGTACGTTTCTCGACTGAGTAACCTTTTCTGAGACTACGACCCTCCCAAACCCCCGTCCTCCTTTTCCCCTGCTGTCTCCTACTCTACCGACCTACCGTAGTGACTGAGCTACCTGTACTTAGACTCACTTGAGGACCTCAACCACTACCTATCCCTCCGGACCGCACGACGTTAAGTACCCTAGCGTCTCTCAGCCTGTGCTGACTCGCTGACTTGACTTGACTTGACTTGACTTACAACATCCAATGTTCCGTTGTCCTACTATATAAATTTCGTAACTTTCTTTTGTGTGTGTGTTCTTAAGGTACATACTGTTTCGACAGAAAGTTTTAACTTCCTCTTTAATTCTGTAAGAGTGTTTCTTTTCGACCTCTTTAATAAATTGATCTGGACGGGTTGTTCTTTACAATCTCTCAAGGAAGTTTCACTTTGTTTTCCTGTCATCTATGAATGAGTCCTTTGTGTGTTTTATATTTCAAAGGACCGTTTACTGTTTATATTTTAAAATCAATAGCATTAAAACAAACATTAAGTTGAAGAAAACAAACAAACAAAATACCCTAGATCTTCTGTTTTCGTATCTATATTATATTCGGATACCACTATCCATGTATTAAATATTTTTACTTTAGACATTTTATGTGTACGATGTTGTAACTATTTAGAACTTCTGTAATACGATTCACTTTATTCGGTCAGTGTTTTTCTATTTGTAACATATTATTAAGGTAAATATATTGTACGGACCTCATAAGTCCGAATATCTTTGTCTTTCATCTGACACCAATGATCCCCGAACCGTGTCCCTTCTTACCCTTGACAAGAAGCATTCATGTCTCAAAGTCAAACCCTTCTACTCCTTAAAGGGCTCCAATCAACACGTCGTTATACTTACCCGAATCGAGATAACTTGACATACAAATTATTACCAACTTTACCATTTCAAATGAAATTTCTTAAAAAACTACACCTAGTAAGAACTCCAGACACAACTTAAACAATGTTATAACGAAGACCAAATACGAAACCAAAAAACCGACGATACGTATACTTTAGAAGTCAGGGACTGGTCCCTAACTTGGACGTGAGGAACAAAACTTTCCGTTTCAGAATTGGTGACCTGTACCTTTTCAGTGGGCATAGTACATATAAAATAGTGTTGATTTTAAAATTTTATACCCGAAACATCGGTCTATCAGTACGCAAATGTAAAGTTCGAGGAAATTTCATAATCGACTCATTGGAATCCCTTCATTGGATATATAGGACTCAAAATCAAAGGAGACCCTATCACACATTTATTTCGGAGCACCTAACGTCACTTCTGTCTTACTCGTTTTACTACTTTGCCTTTCGTGAACCCTGTGTCATCTCTCTCATAGGTAAGATATATCGTTGAAGGAGTCACCGTACGGAGTTCAGATTATGTTCAAGTCTTACGGGTCTATTAACGTTGACATGAAATCCTCAAACCAAAACATTTACAAGTACATTTGTTTCCAAAACCTTACCTTTCTTCAGTGTCCATTCAGTAGTGTCACTTCGTCTCTTACCGAAAGAGTGAAAACAAAGACACTTGTGTGAAATTTCCCGAAGGGACCATCGAGTTGACCATTTCTTAGGAGGATGTTACGCCCTCTGGGACCAAGCTAAGGGTCCAACCCTTCTAGGGGGCCTCCTCCCGTACCGTTGGGTGAACTCATGAGAAACAGACCTCTTAGGGTACCTGTCTCCTCGGACCACCCGATACCAGATACCACAACGTTTCTCAACCTGTGTTGACTTTCTGATTCACTCGTGCGTGTGTGTGTAAAAATGTTATCTTTTTTTCAGTCAGAGGGGTTTGGTTAACCATTTTCAGAAATGACCTCACTCCTGCCACCCTTGTTTTCCTGATTTTCTTATATACTGGTACTTGTAAAAAGGTGAGATATTTGTTATAAAAATATCCTACAGGGTTGACTACCGAAACACTTTTGGGTGTGAAACAGGAAAGGGTAGTGCGGAAACAGAACTCCCTGGTGTGGGGTGTTGTACGTGTACCAAAGTACGTCTAAGTTGTAGGTATTTCTTTTCTGGACCCTGTGGGAGACAAGAACGAATAGGTCGGAGGAGACTGTCGACTTCCCCTTCTGATGTCTTACTCTTATATCCCTCTTTCCCAAAACCTAATAATGAAAAAAATTGACGTCGGATAGAATGGTCTTAGGTCGGGTCGTTTGGGGTCGGAACCAAAGTCGATGGCGTACTTCGCATCGAAAAACTACTGATCGAATCCAAGGTTTTGGGGAACAAATATACCTAAATAAACCTTTTTATTTCGGAATTTTATCTTCAGACCCGAATAGTACACTTCCGGAAAAGGATGGTTGGATATTCGTTGTTTGACAAACCAAATAAAAAGGGAAGAGAACGTCTATCTTATGTAAGGTTCTCCTTCAACTACAGTGCATAAACCTGTTTGTCAATTCTAAACTCGTGGTCAAAAGGACCCTACCCCCTCCGAAATAAAATTTGTATTTTGTTTTTGAAGTAGTCTGAACACTTGATGTCTAAACATCGTTAAGAATTCTTTTTCCTTTTTATTTCTTTTCCTCCGTAAAAGTAAGGTATCCTTTTTCTACAGATTATCTTATGTCCCGTGTATCCAGGACCAGAGACGTTGATTCAAGAGATCCCATGGGGAAACGGGATCCTGTGGTGAGTCCTTCGGACAACCTGTTAGAAGGGTCCCCTTTGACTTGATTGTCTCACTAGTTTCTCCCGGTTCTGTCGAAGAGTCGGGTTGATCCCTTCGGCTACTGACTTACTCCTCGTTAATGACTTATGTTTACGAAGACAAAAACAAACAGAAGGACGCTCGTCAAATGTGACGGTAGGTCCCACGTTACGAAGGGACACTCAGGGTACCCCTGTACTGTAGAATGTTGACTGGGTAGATCACTGCGTGTTTGCTAGTCACCACAGGTGACTGAACGGGTTGTCTCTCTTGCAGTCACTTTTTGGTAGAACACACACACACACATACACACACACGTGGACACATAAGGTATACAGACCCTCCCGAGACATCTAAGAATGAGTTTAACGGTGATCGATTATTCACGAACTTGGTCTCGAGACTACGGATACACCTCGTCTTCCTTTTCTGACTTTTTAGACGAGACCACTACTCGGTCAAACATGTCGTCACTTTCGGTCTCTTGAGTTCCGAGGAAGGAGTCTCACACTCTCTACCTCTTTCTATTGTAGTCTCGTAGTTTCGGCGGTGTAAGGACACCAATCTACGTCTAATGTCATGTCTCGCTTCTCTATCTTACAATTGCTAGAAGTCGTAAGGTCGCACTGGGTCGTCGGGGAGGGGAAAGACCGGTGTCCTTGTCAAGAGAACCGGTCGTGACGGATCTCTCCTATTTAGTCAATCGGTCACCGGATTCCCAATCCGGAAACCTTTTTTTTTTTTTCGTTGTTATTTTCGGTTTGTTCAATATTTGGGACTCAGGTGTCCGTGAGGGCCCTCTGAACGAAGACATAGTGTAGGTAAGAGGCAGAGAAGGGGGCCCGACTGACCTCCTCACAGACACGTCGGGCCACGAGAGTCACGGTCCTTGTCCCTTGTCGAGACGAACAACGGTTTTAGGGTTAACCAATAAATCCCACTCCACGTACGATTCAACGAAGTCAGCATAGGATGAAAAACACTGGGATACCCTGGAATCGGGCGGTCCGAGGAGACAGGTACCTTAAGAGGTCCGTTCTTACGACCTCACCCGTCGGTAAGGGAAGAGGTCCCTAAAAAGGACTAGGTCCCTAACTTGGCCAACGAGAAATACAGAGGACGTTACCTTCCGCCCAAGAAATGGAGATTGTGGTTGACCCTTCCGGATCCCACCCCCATCCATCTCTTTGTTTTAAGCAAGTACCCGACCCTGGACTTCCCTATGTCTCCCTCATTAACAGGATAGTAGGTTCGTCCCGCTTAGACCCAGTAAAGTAGTTGACAGAAGAGATCTTTTCGAAGTCTTCGTTGGTAATCACCTTTGACCTTTGACAAAACCCGATCCTTACCCTTCGTAACCGTGTGTTCCGTTGACGACCACAGTGATTAGGTGAGATGTCTGTTGAACAAAGTACTATAACGAGGCAGAAGGAAGAGTTTTGTGTACTCACAAAAAGGTTCAGGTTTTCGGTGACCAAGAAAAGGGAGAATAAATGAGTAGAACTGGAAAGGGGGGTATTGTCACAAAAAAAAAAAGACTATAGTCCTAGGTCTTTTTTTACCTTTAGACAATGGACTGTATCAGTCAGAACCTCATGACCCGTGGGGAAAAGTCGAGGAAGTAACAACACCAGAGAACCCCCGACAAGTTGTTTTTTTAACTCAAGTTCCGAGTAAAGAATAAGACGTTTTATCGTGGAATAAGAAATACAAGAGAAGTATAAGTCTTTAGTTCCAACGAAGAGTGTCTCGAGAGTCCAGGAGACACAGTATACCCTGGGTAAAAGACTTCGTAGGAAATCAGTGGTTCTTTAGGTCTCTATCAATAAAATCTCAAGTCAAAAACCAAGAGGAGATACGGTGTCTCATTATTAGTCCGTACGGACGACACTTGAGAAGACTTCACGAATTTCTTTTACTAAAACTTTCATATAAGATACTCGAAGGACCTACTGTCAACATTGTCCATTTTCGATAGGGAAAATAAACACTTATACATAGAGAAGGAAATCCCGGTAGAATTAAGATGTCTCTGACAAATCAGAAAAGATCTTGAGATCCAATGTAAACTTTCTTTGTGGTCCGAAATATAATTATGGTTCCGAAACTTTGATGCCACCAATTACTGAGCTGGTCGACGGAAAGGAGCAGAAATTATGACTAGAGAAAAATCCTTATTGACGGTAGGTTATGGAAGGACAGTTTATGACCCAGTTGTCTCTCAGTAAACCGACTAAAAAGGTAGTTGTTCGACCTCTTAACCCCCAACCGTGGTTGGCCGATATAGGTAAAGAAAGAAGTCGGAGAGCGACACGGACCTAGAATTATAAAGAGACTACTTATGATCAACGGAGACCAGTGTCATATTACTACCACGATAATTTTAGAACGGGATGATTCATTTACATGACTGGAAAACGGGGTGGAGGGTTTTGTGTCTGTGTGTTTGGTCCACGACCATCGTAGAAAAGATATTTATGTCAGAGTTATATCAATTTACAAACACAAATCGAAAGTAGGAGTAAGTAGTGAGAAAAGGGAAACGAGGTAATACTATACGAATCTCAATACCAATTAAAGTTCCGTAGGTCGGACAATCCTCCTTACAATCAGTCCGATTCCGAAAACAAGGAACCCATTGTTTGAACGATCCCAGTTATGTACCCTCGTAGGCCCTGTTCATAGTGGTCTCACACTCGGGTAATGAGTCTCCTTCATTTGGGGTCTCTACCGAGAGGTCTTCTTTACTGATTGAATTTAGCCTCCACCAAGGTTTGACAAATACGGGACAACCTGAAAGACGGATAACGAGGAGACCGTCTACAGGAAGGGTAACTAAAGTTCTAAGCCTGAGATCCTCATTCTTTGAAAGTTAACCCCAACTACCGACAGCAGAACATTAGTGCCTCGGTTTTCCAGTACTATTGGAGTAGTGTCAATGTTGTACCCGAAGGAGTGACAAGATGAAACACAGATACCAAATACATAATATATATTAGTTAGTATTTAGTAATCATTTACATAAACATCCACTTCAATCCATCATAAATTCTAGTGTCCAAAATTTTGACCTAAGTTTAAAACAGAAACGGTAAATGATCGACGAACCGATCTCCTCCCAATGAATGGACTTGAGAACAGACATTCTACAACTATTAATATAGATGAAATACCCCAATCACTCTTCGAAGGTTCTTTATTACATATATTTTACTGTCTGTACTATAAAACGTACAAAATTTGTAAGTTTTATTCATGAAAAGAATAATTATTGTAACTATAGAATACTAAACATTTTCATGAGTTAAAAGTCTCCCTGTATGTGCCTTTCTCTCCCGTAAGACTGGGTGTTCTATTACATAAAAGGAAAAACAGACTCCGACTCCCGAATTCTAGAGACTTCCAAAGAAGTAGGTATCTGAACTCAAACTGTTCCTCAGAAGGAGACTCCAACTTAAACAGAAGACACTTCACTTCCCGTAGAAACAAGTAAGGTAACCGTCTTTTTCCTTCAGTATAACTTAAAAAAGTAAGTTGTTTATAACTCACGACTGTACATTGTCCGTGTCTTCTATATTCGTCACTTGTCTAGTGTAATTTGTATTGTTGGTCTTCGCATCTGAAACTTATGTAAAATTTTAAGTTTTTCTCTGAAAAATTTACCGCAATTATCTTTTTTCGAATTCTGAAAGAATCCTCCTTTTCGACTAGGTTTCACTCGGGACTTCACAGTCGTTTGGTCTTTGTCTGGTCGGGGGTCTGATGTTTGTTACAATGGGAAAGTCTCTCCCCCCAAGACACCCGTGTCTACACGGTCGAACACGAGTGACACTCTGATTTTGGACTAGGAATCGTGAAAGATAATATTTTTAACTATACGAAGGTTTACCGTGATCACCATTTCTTGGACGGACGCTTATGTTCTCTACATCCAAGCTAGGAACCCAACCCTTCTAGGGGACCTCTTCCTTTATCGTAGGTGAGGTTATAAGAATGGACCCTTTAGAGTACCTATCTTCTCGAACCGCCCGATGTCAGGTTCCTCAGAGTTTCTCAACCTTTACTGACTTCCCTGAATCGTGTGTCCTCCCGAATCCTTCGTTCGATTACCATTATTTTTTTTTTAAAAACCAGTATAAAAGTCGAGGTATCTATACTAAGGTGGGTCCAATAATCCTAAAAGGAATTGTTTAATTAACGACGAGTTTCTAAGAGTATTGTATCCTAGGTAAAACAGAAAACTTATCACGGTTAGGTAATGAGAATAGTAGTCTATGGTTTAAGTCGGGAGAGGAAAAGGTCGGAATTAACTTTGACAACTATTAATGGGTCGTAACAAAAGACCACCTCTTCCAGATTCCGTTTCAGTATTCGTTTTCAGGTTTCACTTTATCCTCCACCAATAAATTGTTAGACCCCGAAGGGTCCTCAGAGTCGTCATTTCTTAGACGGACGTTACGTCCTCTGGTCTCACCCCTTCTAGGGAACCTCTTCCTTTACCGTTGCGTGAGGTCATAAGAACGGACCCTTTAAGACACCTACCTCCTAAGACCTCGGGGTGGTACCCCAGTATTTTCTCAGTCCTTACTGAGTCGTTGATTTGTTGTTGTTGTTAGATTTGTAGATACGAAGTGACATCTACCATACGTCGGTAGTTCTTCTATCTTAAAAAGTAAAACATAAATCGAAGGGAGGGACGGGGGTACCATGTTTAAACTCTCTAACTTGTTACATCCGTTATCCCTTTTCTTCAAAGAAACTATATGAGGACTCCTCTTTCCAGTTTCTACGTCATATAAAACACACAAAATTCCCCAGACACACTCGTGCATTTGAGTGTGTATGAGTGTGTATAAGTGTGTGCACGTGGGTACATGTTACCCCTTTGTTAAGAGGAACTACTAAATCCCGACGAATGTTTCGTGTAAATGTTAATTGTCGGGGGTAGGGGACGAAAAACCGGTACCAGAGTGAAAGGTTTTAGGTATACAACATTGACTATACTCCGCGGTTGACGAACCGACGTGTACACTTAAATTATCCCCGTTTAAATCTACTTTAACGAGTCTAGATCGTCAGATAAAAGTAGTCACCGTTGTCATGGTACGATTAAGAAAAAAGGTTCGACTACCACTCCGATCTGAAGAGAATTACCTACTACCTAGCACGACTGACGTCAGACCGTACTCCTAGTCTTCACGACCTAACCTTCGACCGGGAGACTCGAGTCGGGTACTCTGAATTGGAGACCCGATGTACCGAGGGAGAAGTTAAAATCAGAAGTGCAAGGAAGGTAGTGTCTCGAAAACAGAAAACAACAGAGATGAGACACATCCACCTACCTAGGTTTCTCTAGTACCACGGCCCCTAAAGATAACGCAAAGGTCGGGGTGTCGACCCCCGACTGTAACCACACGACAACACGAGTAGTGACAAACGTTGAGACGAGGAAGGGGCCCGTCAACGAAGTCCCAACAAACGAATCAAGAAGATGAAAAGATTAGAAAGTTTATTATCGAAGAAGATTCAAAGAAATAGAGTGAGTTCATACCAAGAAAACGGACGGAGCAAGTGAAATTAAAACGAAAATTTAGTGGATCATAGTCGACAACAACAAATTAACGATTCGACACAGGTTGAGACACTGGGGGTACCTGACGTCGTGTGGTCCGAAGGGACGCGAAGTAGTAGAGGATCTCTAACGGGTTTAAGTATAGGTAACTTAGTCACTACGATAGGTTTGTAGAGTAGGAGACAGTGGGGGAAGAGGAGGACGGGAGTTAGAAAGGGTCGTAGTCCCACAAAAGGTCTCAACCGAGAAGCGTAACCCACCAGTTTCATAACCTCGAATTCGAAGTCGTAGTCAGGAAGGTTAAGTTCCAACTAAAGGAAATGATAACTGGCCAAACTAAAACGACAGATACCCTGAGAGTTCTCAGAAGAGGTTGAGGTGTTAAGTTTTCGTAGTCAAGAAACCGACTCCCCGTAGGATGATGGACGACAACGGATACTTCTGGTCTTCGCGTCTAAAAACAAAGACATTCTAGGTTAAGTCCGACCAAGCTCACGGCTTTTTCTCACTTATGACGAATCTTTCGCATAAGTATGTAGAATAAGAAAACACGGAAACCTCTCCAAAAGACCTGGATTATAATACAACAGTAACGATAATATACTCACTCCAGTGAATTTTTTTTCAACTCGAACGTGTTCAAGGGGGTCAGTGACTAAATCGGTCGTCAACTTAGGTCAGGAAACAGAGTCTCACAAACGACTAAGATGACCTGGTGTAGATAAAGACTTAGACCCCAGGACTCAAGGTGGTCGTCTGACGACACCTTCGTAAAAATACCAAGGACCACGGGGTCTGGAGGAGAGGTCTAGAACCCCACTCCATCTTCACCTCTTTCTTTGTCGATGGTTTTGACACCCTTGATCACTCCCATTGTTGGTTTCCCCTAGTCTTCCAGTGTCTAGGATTTTCCTTACCCTGTAAGAGGTTTCGGTTCCTCCAACCCTCTACGTAGTCTCTACTCCTCGCCTATCTTCTTACCCAGTACTCACTCATCTGCTCTCATTTTCGTCGTCCAACTCGTATGTTTCCCTCACCAGGTCCTGTCTATAGAACTTGGTTGAATCAACAGATCAGCATTGATATTAAGGTACCTACCCCAACTAACGATTTATTGGTCGTTGAAAGACTCGACTATAAGAGTATGACACTGTAACTTCACACTGTAACTAAAATGTCAAAGAATTTTCCTTACCTCCCAACGGAGAGGACGGTCCAATAGGTGATTTCAAGTAATCCTCCACGACCTTTACACTTCTCAGTCACTAGACTAGGGAAGGAATGTAAGAGGGTTAACTCTCTACTACTTTCCCCTCATAAATGGTTTCAGTCTAATGTCCGACATGTAAACGAAAACACCCTAAGAAGTCCAAAGACCACCAAGGGTTACACACCTAAAGTTGTTCCAGACCGTGTGTTCGGGTCGGTGAATTGACCATCTCCAAGACTCTTTACTTATGACAAGTTGAACACAGTAGATCTTAAGATTTCCCGTCTCTTAAGAGGTCCTGTCTAAGTCGAAACTAAAGTAAGGATCTCTCCGTTCCAGACTACTTGGAGGTCGAAACGAATTCCTCTTCAGAAGTGATAGAACGGTGGAACGTCAGAATCCTCCCTTGTTACGGAGAATGGAGTTTATGACGATTACTTGATCTAAATTCTGAACTCCGGGGGTCTAACTAGAGGAGAAATCACCCTTGGGTTCTTAAGGAGTTCTTTCTGACGGGGTCGGAATAAAAGTACACACTGAACAAATTTAAGTTACGTACGATTCAGCGAAGTCAGTACAGTCTGAGGAACGTTGGGGTACTTAACGTCGGGCGGTCCGAGGAGGCAGGTACCCTAAGAGGTCCGTTCTTATAACCTTGCACAACGGTAAAAGAAGAGGTCCCACAAATTTAAGTTACGACATGTTAAATAGGGAAATAAGTAAACAGGTTTTTTTACAATTTAAGGTTATAATCCGTACCCCTTTGTTTTAAGTTACTCTAATAGATAATTCATATAAAGAGAAAACTAAACGTGACTTTTCACAAAAATAACGATAATATCTTGAATTGGGGGTAATACTACTATAAGACAAATAAATAGATGATTAATTTTACATTAGTCATATCCATATTTAAAAATATAGTGACCACTTATAACATGGATTGTCTACGTTATGTAAAAGATAGATCGTACACTTTGTTTATAACTAAATTACTTTTAACATCTTTCTCTATATCTATCATGATTTTAATTAATAATTCGTTACCACCACCAGTCGTAAGTTCATGATTTAGTAAATTAAGAAGGAGGATTCGGTCTCTTGAGAATAAACACCCTGGTTTTAAATAATAGGAAGACGTAAATAAGTGAAGAATTAAATTATTTGTAAATAACTTATTATTGGTCCAAAAGTCTATTTAGACTACTTTAGAAATCACAAGTTGTAAATAATAAATTGAAAAATTTTCTTTTCATAAGGGTCAAGGTAAGATCTGCAACTCCTGGTGAATCCTGAACATCATCATTACTCGTCGGAAGAACATCGACTACCAATCGTCCCTGTAATATGGGAGTGTCATGTCTTGTATCGGTTAATAGAGAGATTCTGCCGGTTTTCCCTTTCTGTTCTCCAAGACACTTGATCCGTGGTATTTTATTCGAGTAGGAAAAGTTCTATAATAGTAAACTAAGACTTAATGTAATAGAAACTCGAAAAACCTACCTTTTAGGGGATTATGAAGAAACTACTAATAGGGAGTGGGAACAGGTAGTAAGTGTAAGAGTCAGTTAAGAGTTTAGAAAGTCCAAAACTTTAATATTGTAAAGATTACCTAAGATCCTAAGGAAGTTTCAGACAAAAGATCTACATAAACCATTTTGTATCGTAGTACTAGTACTACTGAGGAATAAGATTCAAATCTGTAGAATAACGAGGAGCCGAGAGAGAGAAAGAATAATGGTCTAAGACGATTGAAAACGGTTAAAAGAAGTATAAGAACAACGTTTTATTATTGGGTCCCGAGAATACAAAACTTTCGAGTTAAAAAGTAAACCGTCAAGAGACTGAGGTCTCGCTTTTCATAAGAAGTCTTAATCTCCACTCAGTCATAGATTAAAGGTTTTACCTTCGGTTCCTCGGTATCTACATACCTTGGTGAGAAGCGAAATTTTGTCTAAAAATCATTCTGGTGTTTTGAGGAAACAAAGAACGATTGGTCACTAACTCCGACTTGGGAAACTCGGTAACACATTTAGTTTCGTCTCCCTACTTGAGACTCCTGGTTTGGAACCCTGATTCAATATCTCCTTTCCACGTCTTTGACGGTTTACAGATTCCTTCGACTCTACTGTCACCTAAGTTTACCCACGACCCCGAGACTCCCTGGGGTCCCTCAAGAATAAATGTGACCTTTCTAGTGTCCACCAATTCTATCTTCGTTTTACAAGAAATGTGGGACTCATAAAGTCCTAGGGACTCATAAGAGAAATCTTAGGAGGTTGAATCCTTGACTTATCTTATATGGACGAAAACGACATTTAGGGTCAAAATTTGGGTATGACTTCCTCAAGTCTTCGATTAAAGTCTCCAAAATTGTAAGTGTAACCCCAAGGAGTACAGGTTACCACGGTTCCACTTTTTATATACTTTCTCCTCTGCCTCTCCTACTCTGGCCCTCTTACACAGATAGCACCCCACTCTTCAGTAACGACGACGACGACGACGATCCAGCGAAGTCGGCACAGGCTGAGACACGCTCAGGTTCCTGCCGTCGGGTGGTCCGAGGGGGCAGGGACCCTAAGAGGTCCGTTCTTATGACCTCACCCAACGGTAAAGGAAGAGGTTACGTACTTTCACTTTTCACTTTCACTTCAGAGAGTCAGCACAGGCATCGCTGGGGTACCTGACGTCGGGTGGTCCGAGGAGGTAGGTACCCTAAACGGTCCGTTCTCACGACCTCACCCCACTTCGTACGATAACAATGAAAGGATTCACACAATCCATTTTTCGTTTTCCTTTGTTACAGATAATATTTATAAAGAAGAGACAGGACGTGTTATGGTTTGAGCGGGTGACACTCCTCCTAAATCTGACCATACAACCAGGTACAAGTAGAATAAACATCCGAGTAAACTCGCTCTTTGTGTACCACAATTAATGTACGTTTACTTAACTGATACTCCGTCTTATCATTACGACCAAAGGATAAGAACCAAGGATGACGACGGTCTCTTGACTTAATGTACCGTCTTAAAGTCTCAGACGAAATGAACTGGACGTTTTACCGCTACTACCAGTAAAGGAGTCAACTCTGTTTTGTAGAGTTTTCCGTTGACACCGTATTACCTTTCTTATATCTGAAGCCATAAATTTTCTAGAACCGATGTCAGTTTAAATACTGTAAATAATTGATATGTGGGAACAGGGTTAGTGAATTAGAGGGATTCGGAATTAAAGGAGGTACGAATGTACCCCTATTATTATGGACGGAGTGTCCTAACAATACCCCTAACAATACAATACTTTCCTGTATTTCATGTATTTTCACAAACCGTTTAAATTGTTTGTAAATTCGAACTCAGTTAAAAACACGGTCCTTGAGGCGCTCCCCAACTACTATTTAACCATCTCTCGTGTCAGACACAAGAGTTCCTTACCCTTCATGTCTCAACATTTATTTATTTATATTACTATAATTTGAGGTATTATATTATATCAATTACCACAATTCGTCTTTCATGTCACCCTATTTTCGGACTCGACTCTTTATTTCCTACTCTATTTCTAACGTATTCGTCTGTGTAAATATTTTCAAATTTCCTTCCCTAACACGTCCGTCTCATCCTCCTACATCCGGAGTGGAGGGAGGTATTTGTCTAGGTTTTACGTAAATATGCGTCTTGTTGAGAGTGTCTTTTGATTGACCTTTGACTTTCTTTCGTGGGACGTGTTGGTTTCGCCTTTCTTTCTAGACGTACCTTAGTTCATCCTTCCCTTTTCTGTCCCTGTCCTCCAACCCTGGACACGGGGGTCCTTTCCCCAAATCTCCTTTTCCCTCTAATGTACCCACCTCTAGGAGGGACCCCTCAGTCGTAAAACTCGATAGGATAACCCACGGGGTCGGGACTCTAGGTTATACCTTTCTACGCGGGGGAACCGACCAACCTCCCGGCTACCCTGATTACCTTTCTGATATCCTTCTCAGGGGAACCCTCCTCGTGGTCTTGTAAACGAACGAGGACTTTGTCCCGTCTCTCCTGTCCAATTTTGACGTGTCTACCGACTCAGAAAGGACGCTTGCAGAGTCGGATTGGACTCACTTCCGGGGTCGGCGGGAAAGAAGTGTGACGTCGTGGTGTAAATTCGTTCTTGGTGGTACTGGTTCCTTTCTCGAGTCCGTAGTCTTGTTTCGGTCTAGTCCGAGTTTCGTCGTAGACTCGACCCCTGTCTCCCGTGTCGGTAATGACCGTGAATGTGTCCGTTACGGAGTTTCCGTTGGGACTGGCGACCGACGTCGGTCTGACGGTGTCGAACGGGAACTATGTGAGGTTCTCAGGTGTACCCTGGACGGACGGGATGTCGTGTCGAGGTGTACTACCCCCTTGGCGTCTCCGACGCCCTTCTCTGACTGGCACTCCCTATTTCGTCTGAGTCTGTACTCACCGTAGACTCGTTCCGTCCCCGTCGGTAAGGACTGTGTGTCCGTCGTACAGTCTTCGTCAAGACTTGAGACAGACACGTCTCTGTCGGTGTTGGGTGTGTGGTAGTGTATAAGTTCTCAACGGTACCGGGGAGACGAAGACGATGACGAGGAGAGTTCCCGTTCATGCGACCCTACGACACGATTCAGAGAGTCAGCACAGACTGAGAAACACTGGGGTACCTGCCATCGGATAGTCCGAGGAGACAGATACCCCTAAGAGGTCCGTTTATATGACCTCACTCAACGACACGGAAGGAGGTCCCCTAGAAGGGTTAAGTCCCTAGTTTGGAAGTAGAGAATATAGAGGACGTAACCGTCTACCCAAAAAGTGGGGATGACGGTGGGACCCTTCCCGATACGACCCCATCACGAGTGTGAATTTCCCTTGTCTTGGTCGAACCTGGACTCGGAGTCGCGAAGACGAAGTCGTTGAACGAAGAATCCGGATGGGGACTATCCCACCCCTGTCGGGTGACTCGTCTCATCTTCGGACCCGAGTGAGGATGGAGACCAAGATTGGTGAGAAAGGTATCGGGATAGAGGGTCACTCCACTACCAACGGTCGTGTGGGACTCCTTCCTACACTGAACCCAAGTACAGTTTTAGGTCGAGAGGGTGGTTTTGGTAACCCGCGTAAGTCTGTCCCTACGAGGTTGTATTCCTGTACGGAAGTTTTGAAGTACGTCAACCATTGCGGAGTAGATTAGTATCTCCGTTTTTTTTCAATTCGTTTTATTCTTCTGTCTTCTTTAAAAAGAGTCGGTTTTCTCGTTCTCTTTTAGGTATGTTTTTACTTTGTCTTTGTTTGTTAAATTATTTATTTATTAATTTTAGTAATTATTTTACTACGATTCACTGAATTCTTATTCTTATCTACTTGTCACTCTTAAAATTGTTCCATGTTCTTGTATACTTTTTCTTTATCTTGACTTCTTATGTCATTGACTTTACTTTTTGTAATCTTCTTTAATTATCGTCTGACCCACTATGTCTTCTTAACTATTCATTAGACCAACTGTCTTATTACCTTTAGTGGTTTAGACTTACCTTTTTTTATTTACTTATTTATTTTTTACCTATTGTGTTTTATATGATTTTTAACGTAATACCCCCAGGATCTTTGTATTCTTCCTCTTTTCTCCCCTCAGTTTTTATATAAAGTACTATAATATTGACTTTTTAAGGATTTGGACGTCTTCTTTTGTCTACAGGTTCATGTCCTGTGGGTCTCCTAAAGTTTATCTTACTTAAGTTTGACGTGATTCTTAATATTGTAGTATTAATTTCACAGCTTTCACTTTCTATTCGTCTCTTAAGATTTCCCTCGTTCCTTTTTTTTTTTTTTTTTCTCCGGAAGGGACTACCGAGTGGGTCACTTCTTAGACGGACGTTACTCCCTCTGGACCCAAGTTAGAGACCCAACCCTTCTAGGGGACCTCTTCCCTTACCGATGGGTGAGGTTATAAGGCTGTACCTCTTAAGGTGCCTGTATCCTCGGACCTCCCGATGTCAGGTACCCCATCGTTTCTCAGTGTGTACTGACCCGCTGATTATGATTTGTTCGTTTATCCAATAGTCGACTAAAGAGACGTCTTTGAAATGTCAGGTTTTCCCTCACCACACTATATAAGTTTCACCACATTTCCTTTTTAGACTTCGAATAAGTTGTTCCTATGAGGTGGGCCATTCTAAATCTTATCCTCTCTATTTCTTTAAGGTCTGTTCGTTTTGGATTTATATTATGAAGTCATGATTTTGAATGGGATTTTCTTTACAAATTCCCAGAAGAGATACACCCTTTCTTTACCGATATAGTTTTTCATTCTATGATACCCTTTCATAACATAATTTAAGTAATCAACAACAAGTCAACGTTTCAGTACAGGCTGAGAAAACGCTGGAGTACCTGACACCGGGTGTTTCGAGGACAGGTACCCTAAAAGGTCGTTCTTGTAACCTCACCCAACGACAAAGGAAGAGGTCCCCTAGAAGGGTTGAGTCCCTAGTTTTGACACACAGACGTAACCGTTCTCCTAAGAAATGGTGACTCGGTTGTCCCTTATTTTTCCTTGACGTTTTTTCCTTTTTAGGGTGTTCATTCGAGTTTATATACTATTTCCGACTCCTAGTTGGGAATTTATGTAATAATACTTCTAATGTTGTGTTTTTAACATTTGATATTAGTGTTATTTAATTGTCACCTTCCTTTTTATATTTCTACATTATTATACTGGAAATTTCGTACTTTACAACCCCTCCCTTTATTTTTCCATCTGGAAAATTTTACACTAATTTGAATTTACTGACAACATTTATTCATCAATATCGATAACCAGTTGTATATATTTGGGGTGCATACCATTCGTGCTTAGTTTTTGGATATTATTTACACGTTTTTGATCTTTCCCTGTATTCCTATGGCGATTTTTAGACGTTTGGAGTTCCTTTTTTGTTTTTCCTCCCATTTTTTTGGGTCTTGATACTTTTGTTCTTTTCTTCATTTAAATCTTGACGTCATTCATGTACAACAACAAATCAACGAGTCAGCACAGACTGAGAAACACTGGAGTACCTGACATCGGGCGGTCCGAGGAGACAGGTACCCTAAAGGGTCCGTTCTTATGACCTCACCCAACCATAAAGGAAGAGGTCCCCTAGAAGGACTGAGTCCCTAGTTTGGGTCCAGAGGACGTGACCGTCCGCCTAAGAAAAATATCGACTTGACGGTCCCTTCGGGTTATTCTGGTATGGGTAGTGAATAGTTTTTGATACGATTTAAAGTCACCTGATTTACGAGGTTTATTTTTCTGACTAGTACCGCATACTAGTGAACTTACACGACAACTTAAACCAAACGATCATAAGACAATCTTAAAAACGTAAATATAGGTAATTCTAAAAAAAAAAAAAATGTTTAAAGAAAAGGACACCGTAGGAATAGACGGAAACCATAGTCCTAATTCGACCCAAACATTCTATCCAAACCCTCACAAAGGAGAAGTCAAAAAACACTTTCTGAATCTCTTCCTAACCGAAATACGAAGAATATACAAAACATTTTAAGTGGTCACTTTGGTAGACCTGGACCTACAGAGACAACAACAACAACACTCCAAAACCGATGACGAAGGTAGAGAAATCGGTAATAAACAGAAATCCGGACAAAGACTTACCCACACAGAGGATGGTTCAGAGACCCACACGATCTGACAGGTACTGACACAAACTTCCCGAACCTCGGTTTATCTCCCGGGAAAGTCCTAGGGACTCCGAGTCTGTACCCACAGAGGACAGACCAGGTACACGTCCTCTTGACAAACACCTGACACCGACTCTCCCTGACTTTGGTAAAGTCCTAGAAGTCCCGATGTCTATCCTCACATAGGGTTATCAAGGAACTGGGTCGTCTTGGTGCACACCTGACGTCGATACCGTTCCAAACTCTAGTCATATTCCGAGAAGTCCTAGTAATCTCTATGTCGGACCTCCCAAAAGACAGCACAGAGACTTGGTCACCCGGACGAGTACTTGACACGGACCCTCCCCCAACTAAGTAAGATTTCAACCTCCCCTTGGTTGTTTCCGTCCATTTGAAACGAAACTTTGGAGGACGTTTAGAGACATGAATGGGAGTTTGAGAACTTAAGCTTATGTACACAAATGAACTCCTAGTGTTTCCTCACCGTCTCCCTAACCCTGTCCGGAGGTCTCTAAATAAATTCAGAGAGTTTAAAGACACTTACTGTTTAACCCCAATTTTGTGGTATAAGGCTACTAAATTCACATTTACTCGTCTTTGTACACCTAATTTAAAGGAAGGTTAACGCATGCTCCAATTGTTAATTTGTGTTTTCCCACGAACCCCATTTTTAGAATGACCCCGAAATAATCTAGGTTTTATACCCTCGTCACCAATCTCTCAGTCATTCAATTTGTTCGTCGTGTCGGAACGGTACTCTTTAACTTAGACCTAAAATGACAAAGAGAGGGAGGTAGAGAGGTCCGAAGAGAGACGGAGACAGACAGGGAGGTCCAGAAGGAGGGGATTGGTCGAGACACAAGTCCGATGGTAGACCCAAGAGAGTCTGTAGAACTTTGGTGTAAAAGGTCGACAGATTTTCGGTATCGGTCCGGGAGAAGACAAACATCTTAAGGTGGTTATTGAAGGTTAAACTCTCCTCTTTTTAGTCATCGTCCACAGTGTCAAGAAGTTCATCTTACAACAAATAATACCGATAAGAGATTTCTTTACAATTCCGGGTGTGATGTCATGTATTATATAACGAAGTATATTAAAACGTAATATCGGAAAGGCAATAAAGAAGGAGATCAGAAAGATGAGAATGGAACCGGGGGTCGAAAGAGAACGATCTATTCGAATTACGTTTCCTTAATTTTCGGTAAAAGGTATACAAAAATTCGTACAGACTTCTTAGACAAGTATGTAACCAATTTGTGACAAACTACTATCTTTAATGTATTACTAATACCTCAACTCGTACCCGACACCAGTACCACCAAATGGAACAAGATTTCAAAAACTACTTCGTCACCATCCCTGATCGTACTCTCCCACCCACCTAATCTCCGGTTTCGGTTTTGATTCACCTATATAAACACTAACGATAAAAACAAATTTTCACCTTACAAAAACGAAAGTTTTCTTTACGATATCGGAAAGTCTCTTTTTGACATTCATTAATCCCTAATGCCTTTTGATACGTTCGATCCTCCAAACTTGTCTCGGTTCCCCGTTTGAATCTGTAACAGGGTAAGGAAGAGTGTGAGATACCCTGTCCACTGTTACTTTACGACTTTAGGTCCCAAGAATTATACCATGTCCTCTTTCTACTCACTAAAAAAAAAAATTTAATAGGTCAAATTACTGAAAGGTATCCAAGTATGTCAACATATTTATACCGATGTTAGTTATATATTTCGTTAATTATGTATACTGTTGTAGTTTTTCAAAGGAGGATAGGGGAAAGTTTGGGTGAGCCTAAGGGTAGAAGTTTATTGGTGACTGAAATGAAAATAGTGACCCCAAACGGATGAAAACCTTAATGTATCTATCTCACTATCTCACATATCCTAAAAAAAAACAAACACTAAGAAGTGAGTCGTTTTAATAGAACTATAAGAGGTTCTGTAAAAACAAGTAAAAATAACGACACATTTAAAGGTGTCACACACACACACACACACACACACACACACACACATGTATAGGAAAGTAGTCAACCACTTGTACACTTAACTAAAACAAAAGACGAAATTACTTATTATGAAGATCTCACAACCTTAAACTTTCTTCAAATAATCCTTAAAAAACAAATCCGGTACGGCACTCTGTACACCTAGAATTAAGGGACTAGTCCCTATCTTAGGTACGGGGGATGATACCCCCGAGTCTTAGAATTGGTGACCTGACAGTCCGGGGATACTCGTAAATTTTTTTTAGACACACACATGCAGACAAAAACAAAGGGAAGTTATTTTTGGTTCCTATCGACTTGTACACAAATTGAAACATTCTATAACAGTTTGACAAAATGTTTTACAAACATGGTAAAATGTTAAGGCAGTCGTCAAAACAAACAAGATGCAGTAACTATAATAAAAATCGGTATCTTTAAAATGGACAAAATAATTTTACCATCAAACCCGAAGGGTCCACCGAGTCACCATTTATTAGGCGGACGTTACGTCCTCTGTACCAAATTAGGGATCAACACCTTCTAGGGGACCTCTCCCTTTACCGTTGGGTGAGGTCTAAGAACGGACCCTTTAGGGTACCTGTCTCCTCAGACCTCCAGGTACCCTAGTGTTTGTCAGCCTGTACTGAATCACTGATTTTGTCGTTGTTTCACATCCAATAACACCAACAAAAATAAATAATACCATTTTATGTGTATTATTATTTAAAATGATGGAACTAGTAAAAAGTTACGTGTCAAGTAAGTGTTACGACCCGATTGTAGTGGTAATAGGTAAAAGTCTTACAAAGGTAGTAGTATTTATCCTTGACACCGGTAATTTTTTATTGAGGGGTGAGAAAAGAGGAGACTTTTGGACCAGTGGAGATAAGATGAAATACAGATACTTAAACGAACAACATCCATGAAGTCTATATACTTAAGTATGATATAAATAGAAAAACACAGACTAAAGAAAGTGAATTGTATTATAAAACTCTATAGTAGGTACAACATCGTACATAATGTTAAAAATGAAAAATTTCAAACTTAGTATAAGACAACAGAGAGAGAGTGAGATGTCTAAGACAAATAGACAGGTAAAAGTTGGAAATTTCATGTAGTAAACCCAACAAAGTATAGAACACGTATGACAACGATACGTGTAACCACATGTTTGTAAACTCAAGACAAAAGCTAAAGAAACTACGTATAAATCTTCATCCTGGTGACCTAGTATATCACTAAGACAAATTGAAAAACTCTTTGGTGGTTTGACAAAGTATCACGACATTTTAAAATGTGTAAGTGTTCGTTTAGGACTCCCAAGACGAAAAAGACGTAGAAGTAGTTGTGATCAATAAAAGGTAAAACCTTTTTTTTATCGGTAAGATTTACGATTCATCATAGAAGGACACAAAACAAAGGATTACTGGTGGAAGTCAGAAAGGGTCGTAGTCCCAGAAAAGGTCTCTCAGTCAATAAGTAAGTGTAACCCACCAGTTTCATAACCTCGAAGTCGAAGTCGTAGTTAGGAAAGTTACTTATAAGTCCTGACTAAAGGAAATCCTAACTGACCAAACTATAGAAACGTCAGGTTCCCTGAGGATTCTCAGAAGAGGTTGTGGTGTCAAGTTTTCGTAGTTAAGAAGTCGAGAGTCGAAAGAAATACCGGGTTGAGAGTGTAGGTATGTACTGATGACCTTTTTGGTATCAAACTGATTTACCTGGAAACAGTCGTTTCACTACAGAGACAAAAAATTATACGAAAGATTCAACTAGTATCGAAAAGAAGGTTTCTAGTTCACAGAAAATCAAAGTACCGACGTCAATGGTAGACGTCACTAAAACCTCGGGTTCTCTTATTTCAGACAGTGACAAAGGTAACAAAGGGGTAGATAGGCGGCACTTCACTACCCTGGTCTACGGTACTAGAATCAAAAAAAATTTACAACTCAAAATTCGGTCGAAAAAGTGACAGGAGAAAGTGAAAGTAGTTCTTCGAGAAGTCAAGAAGAAGTGAAAGACGGTATTCCCACCACAGTAGACGTATAGACTCTAATAACTACAAAGAGGACCTTTAGAACTAAGGTCGAACACGACCTCAGTACCAGAATGAGTGGTAAATACATAGTAGGAACCTCTTTACACATAAGTACAGGAAACGGGTAAAAATTTTAAACCGAATATAAAAGACAACAACAATCCAACATTACTTCCTAAAACTATAACCAGGTAGATCACACAAAATCCTGTTTAAATGATTTATGTACGAATACATTGATACGCGAATCACGAATCAGTGAGTTAGACAGACTGAGAAACACTGGGGTACCTGACATCGGGCGGTCCGAGGAAATACAACTAAAAGGTCCGTTCTTATGACCTTACCCAACGGTACGGGAGGAGGTCCCCTAGAAGGGTTGGATCCCTAACTTGGGTTCAGAGGACGAAACGTCCACCTAATAAATGATAGACTCGGTGGTCCCCTTGAAGATACATCGATATAACATCGATTTTCATCTATTATATCTCGAAGTTCAGAAACTAGGAGGTAAAGGCTTTAAGACTGTACTAAAAACTTCGACAATATTAACTTTTCACTCTTGACAGTTGTAAGTTCGACAATAAACTATAGAGACTATATTCCTTTAATCACGTAACAAAACCTCCCCACAATACCTCTTACTGTATCTTACTGTATTAATAATTTAATAAATTATTAAATTAAGGTGAGAAAACCTAGTAAATTTACATATAAAATATGTGATCGGGTTGTCTCTCATGAGAATTCGACAAGTATTACTACGATAAGACGAAAAATAATGAGAAACCACTTTGTCTCTCGGTGTGTACATTGACAATTATTACTTTACATATACTAGAAAGTAAAGTTACTTTATACACAATAAACTACTCATCATGAATTTTTATACAACAAACTAAACATCATGAATCTTGATTTCTCGAAGAAATACTTCCACTTTCTCCCCTCACCTTTTCGAGCGAATTTTGAGTTGTAAGTTTTTTGATTCTAGTACCGTAGACCGGGGTAGTGAAGTACCGTTTATCTACCCCTTTCTAACCTTTGTCACTGTCTGAAATAAAAGAACCCGAGGTTTTAGTGAAGTCTACCACTGACATCAGTACTTTAATTTTCTGTGAACGAGGAACCTTCGTTCCATTTTGGATCTGTCGTATAATTTTTCGTCTCTGAAGTGAATGACTGTTTACAGACTTATCAGTTTCGATACCAAAATGCTCATCAGTACATTTCTACACTCTCTACCTGGTATTTCTTCCGACTCACGACTTCTTAACTACAAAAACTCGACACCACACCCTCTTCTGAGAACTCTCAGAGAACCTGACGTTCCTATAGTTTGGTCAGTTAGGACTTCCTTTAGTTGGGACTGATAAGTAACCTTCCTGACTACAACTTCGACTTCGAGGTTATGAAATCGGTGGACTACGTTTGACGGTTGAATAACTTTTTCTGGGACTACGACCCTTTCTAATTTCCGTCCTTCTCGTCCCCTACTGTCTCCTAATCTACCAACCTATCCTACAAGCTGAGTTACCTGACTCAAACTCGTTTGAGACCCTCTATCACTTCCTGTCCTTACGGACGACACGACATCAGGTACCCCAACGTTTCTCAGTCTGTACTGACTCGCCGACTTGTTATTATTGTTGAATCTTTTTGTTTAAAAGGAAAGAATTTTCTCACTCAGATTCTGAGGGGACCGACAGGTCACTAATTCTGACACAAAGGTTACGTTTCCTGAACCTAAACTAAGGACCAGTCCTTTGATCCTAGGGTATATAACACGTCCTAGGATCCCCCTTCCCCTTCCTCGGAGTACTCCCTCCCCTAGATAGAAATTAATACCGAATAAGTACAACAACATGTCGATTTTGGGTCTATTGTAACATTTCGTTAAAAGGAGGTTAATTTTTTATTTAATTTTCTTCATTTAAGACTTCCTTTCCGATAAACCTATCTTTAAAATACTACCTTTATCTATTCAAGATCTACAAAACACATTCGGTTTAAATATAAAAGATTAGTACAAGAAAGAATTCGTAAAAATTTTCTGTCACCGTTAGTTCGAATGTGATCATACTAAGGTAAATACAATTATTATTATCTATTCCGTTTTCTTTATTAACGTACCGTCCACTCTCTTTTAATATTCTATGACAGTTCTTCTTTTTTTTCTTTCTTTTTACTCACTCAGATTTAAATTCCTGTCCTTAATTACGTATCTATTTAAGTCCGGAGTATATTGAATCATCGAATTTACAATTCACTTGATGTTAAAATCTCCTTAATACTGTTAGATGGATAGGGGTTTATAGAGTCTTATGGATCTCCATTAACTTTATGTTGGTAAATTTTACGTACTAGGGAATAATTGTACATTTACGAGGACCACGTCTATAAGAACTTGATTCCAGTCGACAGGTGTACAGTCATAACTGTGTAATTAAAGTAGGAGATATTTATAAATTTGAGTATTATTTTTTTTATATTTCAGTGGAATTTTGGTACATTTTCTCTCGTATTGAAATGTTTTGAGAAATTTTGTTAAAGAACTCCTAGTGACAAAGTTGGGGTAATTTTTTTGCAGAAGGATTTGACCGGGCGGTAAGAAGTAAAGGAGCACGAGTTATGATCACCGTGTTTACCGTCTCTCTTTGACAAAGGAGATTCGGTAAGGGGTAGCAAAGGGAATTAAACACCAACAGTAACAACAGAAGACAGGAAATGTCACTGGATCATCAAGCCTAAAGAATGGATTTTAGGAAAGGTCATTACACCGGAATAAATACAGGAGTACCTTCACTCTTAGTAAAGCCAAGAGAAGTTGTTCGAAGAGACACCTATGCCAGGTACTTGATTCTCACCAAAAATATGAGAAGGATGTGTAAAAGACTTAAAATAACACGAACAAAACCAAAGGAAAAACAAAGCAAAATAACTTCATATCGGCTGACTGTCATAATATAATTAGAGTCGACATGTTATATCGCTATACTATAAAATATCTAATGTGAGGTATATTTCAATAATATTGTATAACCGATATAAAGGACACGGTCTATAATGTAGGTCTGTACTTCCCTTAATACGAACCACTTTATTCAGTCTGTCTCTTTCTGTGTATGACAAACAAAAGTGAGTAACACTTTCACAATCAACGAGTCGGCACAGACTGAGACGCCAAGGAACCTGACATCGGGCGGTCCGAGGAGACAGGTACCTTAAGAGGTACTTTCTTATGACCTCACCCATCGGTAAGGGAAGAGGTCCCCTAGAAACACTGGGTCCCTAATATAGACCCAGAAGACGTAACGTCCGTCTAAGAAATGGGAGACTCGGTGGTCCCTTCGGGGAAGTGAATACACATCTTAGACTTTTTATTTTGTTCACTTGTTTATAAATTATATTGTTTCGTCTTTACCTGAGTGTCTATGTCTCTTGTTTCGTCACCAATGGTCACCCCTCTTCCCACCCCTTTCAGTTGTACCCCCTTCCTCTAATTCTCGATGTTAAATAACCCATATTTTATTCATTCAACACGAGTAAACACACACACATAAATCAAGTCATGTTAAAATACTGTACATATCCGTATATCCGTACACATAGTGTGTATATATATTACTGTATGTTCTCAGATAATGGAGTCACAAAAAGTGTCAGTGTGGACGGACGGAGAGTTAATGAACCCTTTGATGAGTGATATGGACGAGAGATAAAGATAAAAAGAAAATTATTTACAATATATCTACCTTGTATATTATACATTGAAACCTCCCAAATAAAAAAGTGAGTGATATTAAGAGAACTCCGAATAGGTTAACGATAAACATAATTTTCGTGTCAGGAAAATAACAACTCATCATAAGGTATCATACCTACCTACATGATACAAAACAGATTGGTAGGTAGGTGACTTCTTATATACTCAACAGAAATAAAAACCGATAATATTCATTTCGACGAGACTTATAAACTCATGTTCAAAAACGTACTTATGTCCAAAAGATAAAGAAACCCTACTTATGTGGTTTACGTTGCCGACCCAACAAACTATTAAAATGCGAATCAAAATATTCTTTACCGACTTGATAAAAGGTCTCACCGATATAGTAAAATATAAGACAGTCCGTTACATACCTAACAGATTAAAAGAGTGTATGTCGTAAAAGACGATAATGATAAAAAGGAAAATTGGTCACATTTCTCACATATCTTTATCGAGTGACCCCAAAATTTGACCTTGAGGACCTATCGTTAACTACAATAATAAAAGGTACACGAATGAACGGTATAGTCATAAGAGAAATGACATTATAAACGTATACAGAAAAAGGGAAAAACTTTAGACTAAAAAAAAAGAGAAAGAACTGACGACTCAAAACTCTCAAGTAATATACAAGATCTGTGTTAAGAAAACCGTGTGTACTTTAAACTTTTATAAAATAGAGTCGAATTTTAAGTAAAAAGGTATAAGGATTGTCGTTTTAGAACTTAAACTATTCCATGTTAAATAGTTCAAAAAGAAAATACCTAGTACGAAAACTATAGTCCAAATTCATTATAATACAAACAACAACAAATCGACGATTCAGCACAGACTGAAAAAATACTACGGTACTTGACACATCGGGTGGTCCGAGTACACAGGTACCTAAAGAGTCCGTTCTTATCACCTTACCCAACAGTAAAGGAGAGGTTTATAATATAGACGGATCGGAATTTAGGATTTCTAAAAGAGGGTACGATAAAAAGGATTTTTAAATGTAAAAACGTAAAACGTACATCCAGATATTAAGTGAGACTCAATTAAAAACATACTCCATAATCCAGATGAAACTTCAACCCAAATGAGAAAAAAAAAAAAAAAAAAAGTGGATACTTACAGGTGAAATTTGGTACTCTCTGTCACATCCCATAAAAACAAAACCTCCGCCCCTTGCCTACGATAATAGAGATTTATATAAACATTCTGACTGAAATATTTTATTTAACCATTTACAAGTAAGGAGAAGACTATAGATCTTCTCTAACACATTTTGGCCCCAAATAATAAATTTTCAAACCATCTTAAGAGATCATTGTGGTAAAACCAGACCTTCAAAGGAAATCACCTCGCAAATTTAGTACTTAAGTTAAAGAAATTACCAATGTCCTTACAAATATTACAGATTAGAACCAACGCAAAGAACCAACCACTAAAAAGTTCCTTAACCGGGTAGAGAATTTTCCATAATTTAAATACTGACGTTACGAAAAATATGATAATGGAATAATAGGAAAATTACCAACCTCCCAGACGTCATAATATTATAAGGGGAAATAAGGGTAAAGAAAGGAGGTGAGGTTGGGGTTAGTCAGAAAGATCTCCAAACATTCGAAGTAATTATAAAAACTTCTTGTTCGAAAACCAAAATAACTAAAAAAAGACAAAATGAAAAAATTTCAATCTACTAAAGAGAATAGAGATAAGACAAACAAAAAATTTAAATAAAACGAGAATAAAAAGATTATAAAACTCCTTCCGTGAATCTAATATAATTTAAACTCTGTAAAGACAATAGCGATGAAAAGGAAAATTGGTTAAATTTCGCACGTATCTGTATCTAATGACACCAAAATTAGACGTAGAGGAATTATTGATAACTACAATAATAGAAAGGTACACAAATAAAAGGACCAGTTATAAGAGAAATGACTTTATAGACAAGATGACCGTAAATCACGATATGTGAAGAGAGTCTTGTCTAAATGGATATAAGACTTATAAACTGTGCAATACAAAAGTAAAAATAAAGTAATAAACATAAAATTATAAAGTTTATGTATAAAGTATAAAGTTTATACGTAAACTCTGACGAGAAAATGGGTGTCTACTGAATTCTCGGACTTCAAATTAAAGGTTTACAAACCTTTAAAAAGAGAACAGAAAGACAATGGTTAAAGATCTAAACAAGGTAAAAGAAGTCTCTTGTATAAAATATATTAACGTCAAGAAAATTTTTACAACTCTAAACAAAATACCGGGTGCTATATTAAATAATTATAGAACCACTTGTATGTGAAGAGTAAACCTTTTTTTCACACATAAGTCGATAATAACCCAATATACATCCTTAATCTAGGACAACGAACTAACACCACAAGTCTAGAAAGTATAGGAACAACTAATAGACACTACATCAACATACTTAATAATGCAACTGGACTTTATTTCACAGTCAACGAGTAAGTACAGACTGAGAAAAGCTGGGGTACCTGACACCGGACGGTCAGAGGAGACAGGTACCTTAAGAAGTCCCTTCTTATGGCCTCACCCACCGGTAAGGGAGGAGGTCCCCTAGAAAGACTGGGTCCAAAGGACGTAATTCCCACCTAAGAAATAACAGACTCGGTGGACGGTTTATAAAGAGGTTGTTTGTATCCAAATAAGTCCTAGTCGTCTTTTAACGTTAAACCCCAGACGTTGGTACCTTTCGGTATACGTCCAGGGATGTCGTGTTCCCTTCCTCTCGTAAAAATGGATCTTCTTTTCTACAACCCTTCTTACATCATTTCTTTGTCCGTAAAGTAACCGACTCTGGAACGGTCCCTTCCTCAGAAGAACAACCCGAACCAATAGTTCCATCCCGTATTCTCGAGGGGGAAGACCAAAGGGTGGAGGTGAGTTGACTCCAAAGACAATTACTTTAAAAATTTCGACTATGCACTCAAAACTTCACGGGTCACTCTTGAATAGATAAATAAGAAAGTCGAAATAGTCTTATACGAAATACATAAAACTTCGAGTAAAAAAACCCACATATGTGTGATCTTGCCAACATAGAAGGAATACCTATCTAAGAAATTAATAATGAATTACAAGCAAAAACAAAAAAAAACGGAGATCATTTATAGAGACGACTTCAGTGCAGATATGTTAAAATTATAATTATTCTGTTAGGAACGTAAAATAATACTCATCACGAAAGTACCTTATAGAAAAAGATATAAAAATGTAATCAGATTAACAACTTAAATTTCAGTCAAAGAACATTTGTCGCAAACCAACCCAACCACATATGAAAAAAAAAGAATTTGAGTAGAATTGTTAGAAACGGAAAATTAACTGGATAAATCGGAAAGACAGTTATGTAAATTTCATTAACAACTATATAATCTCGAAATCAGTCGGTAAAATAATAAACAAAGGAAAAAAAAAAAGGAAGATCTATAGAAAGGAACAGAATGGTGACCAATGAACTTATAAATCCTAAGACAGAATTAACTAAATGTCACAAGAATACAACAAAGAGTAAGGTATGAAAAAAATTCACGACTCGTATACTGAACACTTGTCGGATGTCTATATTTGTAAAAGGGTGAAGTCCATTTTAAACCCTGAATGAACGTAAACACAGGGAAAATATCATCCAGATCACTCCTTTAGAAAATCGAAAGAAAGTGGACTTTCACAGACATAGGGGGAGTAGTAAAGTTTTCCTATCAAAGGGTCCTGTGTCTTAGACGTGGACTGTCCCAATCCCAAAGAAAGTGGTGAACTTTTTACACGGTGAAAGAAGATCAAAGATACCAAAGTCTACTCTTTAAACGACAGTGACCGTAGTCAAGTCAAGTCAAATCAACGAGTCAGCACAGACTGAGAAACGCTGGGGTACTTAGCGTCGTGTGGTCCGGAGGGACAGGTAGTGGTTGAGGGCCTCAAGTGAGTCTGAGTGCAGGTAGCTCAGGCACTACGGTAGGTCGGTAGAGTAGGAGACAGCAGGGGAAGAAGAGGACGGGAGTTAGGGAGGGTTGTAGTCTCAGAAAAGGTTACTCAGTTGAGAAGAGTATTTCACCGGTTTCATGACCTCAAAGTCGAAATCGTAGTAAGGAAGGTTTCTTTAGGGTCCCGACTAGAAATCTTACCTGACCAACCTAGAGGAACGTCAGGTTCTCCGAGCGTTCTCAGAAGAGGTTGTGGTGTCAAGTTTGCGTAGTTAAGAAACCACGAGTCGGAAGAAGTGTCAGGTTGAGAGTGTAGGTATGTACTGAGGACCTTTTTGGTATCGGAACTGATCTACCTATAATCAGCCGTTTCATTACAGAGATGAAAACTTATACGACAGATCCCACCAGTATTGAAAGGAAGGTTCCTCATTCGCAGAAAATTAAAGTACCGACATCAGTGGTAGACGTCACTAAAACCTCGGGGGTTTTTATTTCAGACGGTAACAAAGGTGACAAAGGGGTAGATAAAGGGTACTTCGCTACCCTGGCCTACGGTACTAGAAGCAAAAGACTTACAACTCGAAATTCGGTTGGAAAAGTGAGAGGAGAAAGTGAAAGTAGTTGTCCGAAAAATCAAGGAGAAGTGAAAGACCGTATTCCCACCACAGTAGACGTATAGACTCTAATAATTATAAAGAGGGCCGTCAGAACTAAGGTCGAACACAAAGAAGGTCAGGTCCCAAAGAGTACTACATGAGACGTATCTTCAATTTATTCGTCCCACTGTTATATGTCGGAACTGCAACCAAAAAAAGGATTATCCACTATGTGAGAAAGAGAGTCTTACGTGAGTTCTAAAAAGGAAAAAGAAATAACAAGTCTTCAACAAAACCACACCGAAAGAAATTCAAACGAGTCTAACAACTTTAGTTAGCTAGATAGATATAAAGATAGATATCAAGAGGTTTGGACCCTTCAAAAGTCTGTAATAAAGAAGTTTATGAGAAATCCAAGGTAAAACCAAGAGGAGGGGAAAATCCCATAAGTTATAATCTAGAAAAAACAGTAAAAACGTGTCCAGTGACTCCGAGACAAGTAAAAAGGGGGTCAGAGAAAATAGAGATAACACGTCTGGTCCATTTCAGTGGATGCGAGACAGTGGAGTTGAGATGATGACTCGTATAGGTCGTTCAAAGTTTTAAAAATAATCACATAAAAAAGTGTATTAAATGTAGACCAAACAAATACTATGGAAGATAAAAGAGTAGTGTGAAAGATCAATAAAAAAAAGGGTAAACAGAGTTCTATTAAATACTAACACATAATTTCGTAAAAATACTACCGACGAAATTTGAAGGAGAGTCTATTACGACTGTAAAGAGAGTAAGACTACCGTCGTAGTAAGTTGACACAAAACGGCAAGTTCAACACTAAAAGGACTGTTCACTAAAGGATGACATAGGACCTGTAAACTTGATAGTACAGTCTTTAGACACCGAATATATATTTAGAAAATAAAATCGTCCACTAAGACAAATCCAAATTGTATGTCTAACACCGGATGAAAACACCGGTACTGGGTGACACCTGACGCCAAGGTTACCGTTCGAATAAAGTGAAAACGACACAATGAAACCAGACGAACCACATAGACTACGTCTACTCTGACAGTAACCAACGACGAATCCTTTACCTGTCTAAAAAGGTCCGACGGACATGGTACCATTTCATTCCCTCACAGACCAGGTAACCTTTCTTCTCCGAAGGACCAGGTCCTGTAGACAGCACGGTTCCAAGAGAGAAGGCCTACGACGGACCAGTGGACAACAGAATCCCCGTCCTCGACGTCCCTCAGAGTCCAGACACCCCTGTTCCTCGAAGGGATCAACCGGAGAATAACACCGTCTTAGGGGAAACGTCCGTAAGGATCGACGGATCATAGAGAACTACCATTCCTTTACGAGTTCAGGTCTCCTCTATATCTTACAAAGAATTTAGTCTCACTAATAACACCACTCTAAGGGTGAACTATGTGACAGTTGGTAGAGACCCGTCCACTTCTCTTAGGGTCAGGACCGTTTTTACTGTCACAAGGGGACCGGTACACAGTAGTCACCCCTAGAGAACGATCTCGACGACCAGAACGGAGGATCCATCCTTACCGAAATGGACCCGGTGGAAAAAACGATATAATCGACACTCCTTTGTCTGAGACCCAGCGGAAGAAGACGACCCACCCTCAAACATTCTCCGTGACCCTGACACAATACAAAAAGGAAGTCACGACCTCAGGGATTGGTCCAAAGGAAGTACACACATGGAAGGTTCCAAGAGAAAACCAACACGGAATTTAATAAAGGTTCCAAAATTTAACTTAAATCTCTCCTCTTCGTCTCTCTTTGTTTGGATATTGACAGAAGAGACCTGCATTAAATACCAAATCTGTCTTACTGATTCTTATGCACCTTAGAACCGATTTGTTTAAAAGAGACCCTCCAGTCATCAACTGTCCTGATACATGTAAAGGTTTAATAAATGACTCTTAATGGACATTATTTATTTGGCTCCAAGACCAACAACTTTTTGTGTGATGAGAAGTTCTTAGATGCAAATTCGTCTTTAACTAGACGTTGATCTTGTTTTGACTGTGTATTATCTAGAGGTATACATTAACCACTTACTTACTTTACTCCTTACTTTTGATTTCTTAGAGAGGGAATTGTCGTACTATTACGTCTACCGGTTCATTCCCGATCTACAAATCTTTCCTTATACTGTATATAAAAATGTCCTAAACAGACATCCAAATAAAAGAACTAAGATCAGTGTCTTCTCGAGGGACATTTATGTTTTAATTGTGTCGTTATTCTTTTAGACTTACAAAACAATAACATGCTTCCCGGTCTTTCAAGAACTTTTTACTTACTTCTCATCTAGGTCTTTACAGGTCTCAAGTACACCTTCTCTGACTCCTTGGAGACACCAAACTTCCTGACCAGGTCCTGTTCCCTAACTCAACTTGGTATGTAATTAATGGTCGTTGAGGTCCTACTGTACCTAGTCTCTAAAATCAATTACAAGGGAATCGTTAACCTCGAAGACCACAAGACTATTACGTCTTTCCTGTCTTCTGTCACAAGTCTGACATGTTGGGAAGGGTTCTCTCGTGGGACCTCTTTCTTCTTACAGGGTAGTTTGTGGTTCGAAGGTGAGAAGAGAGGCCCCTGTGAAGACTCCCGTTCTCGAGTCTCCTGTAGAGACTCTTCAGAGAAGAGATCTAGGAGTAAACGGGGAACAGATATTCCGAGACAAAAGGTAGAAGTGTTGGACTGAACGAAAAGGAGGTGGACTGTTTGTCTGGGTCAGTGTCGGGAAGTGGAGTACCCGTGGAGACGGTCGGGGGAAAGCTTAAAGAACGACCACCCTCTGTCGACCCAGTAGATCCCGTGCATGACGGGGCAGGACCCCTGGACCAAAACCAAGGACTGTCGTCCGGCATCGGTCCCCGAATCAGAGAAACGTAAGGTGTCGACTACTCGAGGTCGTTCTCTTTAATCTCACCTTACCGTGGTCGGAGACAGATGTCTGAAGTTTGTGAGGGTCGTCTACTCCGGACCACGACCAATTCCCGGCAAACGTCAACACTGAGACCCAAAGTCGACATGCAAAAATACAAAGCGTAATGGGGTAAGGTGAGGCGGAGGGAGTGTGTACGGGACCTCTACCTAACACGTCCGTCTGTGACAGACGACAGGGAGTCACCCTCTGACTCCGGACGGAAGCGAAACGTATACACAGTACAAAACCTACACTCCGCTGACGTGCGCTGGGGAGTAGTCAGTCTATGCCGCGACAACAAGGACGGTACCTACTGTGACCCGTCTTGTCTTGGGTCGTGAAAAATCAGAAGGGGAGGACTCGGTATCGTGTAAACCGTTTAGATGTCAGAGAAGGGCCCCTTATTTCGTTAGTCAACACGTTTTTCGTTTGTCAAGATGAGTCCTTGGAGTAGAGACTCGTCCTGATTGGGTCTGTATATAAAGAGTCTCCTGTCACTATAAAGTCTCTACTTCATGGTGTAAAACCCAATGACAGAGGGGTTATCGGGACTCTTATACCTGTCGACGGACATCCAGAAGGGGTTCTTCCACCGATCCGACTCAGACATTCGACTCAACGGGTCCTTAGGGTAGTCAACGAACCTCTTAAACAACAAGTCAACGGGTCAGTACAGACTGAGAAACACTGGGGTACCTACCGTCGTACGGTTTGAAGAGACAAAAAAGTGACAGAAGGTCTCAAATGAGTTTGAGTACAGGTAACTCAGCTATTACAGTAGGTTAGTAGAGTAGGAGACAACGGAGGAAGAGAAGGACGGGAGTTAGAAAGGGTAGTAGTCCTAGAAAAGGTTACTTAGTCGAGAAACGTAGTCCACCGGTTTCATAATCTCGAAGTCGAAGTCGTATTCAGGAAGGTTACTCATAAATCCAAACTAAAGGAATTCCTGACTGACCAAATAGAGGAGCTCTAATTTGAGATACTCTAGTTTGAGGAATTCTAGTTTAAGATACTTTTTCTTAAAGGGATGTGACCGACAAGGAAGTGGATTGACATGATAAAAGATCTTAAAACAAAAATTCTCTAGAATAACTTTACGTTCCGGGAGTTTCTCTCTCTTAAACCCCTGTATTAAGAATTCTTTCTATGAGAACCCAATCCACCTTAACACCCCTCTCCCTCTTCCTCTTCTGTCGATTTCGTTTTGATACCAAGTAAAACGACTTTTTTATTACTAATGATTTTAAAACAGAGGTAAATTTTAAAAAACAAATTTTTTAGTATTATATATACCTCAGTTTACGTTTTGAATAAACGTAAAACCAGTACTTGATCCCATACAGTTTCTGAAAGTCTGAAATGAAATCCGACGAGACTAAACACAAATGGGTTTATGGTCAGTAAACCAGGGTGTGTCCCGTGTATTTCCCCAGTAAGTCCTTCGTGACATGGACACGAAGAATTTCCTACTGGTCAAGTCTGTACCCCAGGAGACACCTCCACTAACCTTAACTTACCTCTTTTCCCCTGGAGTGTTCTCTACCCTTAGAATGGAATTATTTCGCAACCCGCTTAGTACTTCTATGTGAATGATTTTCGAATAAGGAAGTCAAACTCACAGATTTAGACCGACTCCTCAAGTGGGTACTTACCTAGACACAGAGAAGAAGATGTTTTTAGTACTCCTGAGTTAGTCGTTCAGTCAGAAAGTGGTTTCAACGAAAAAATCTCCCCAAATCTAAACTTACTATATATGAATAAAAAATTTAGGTAAAAAACAGAAATAACTTAAAAAATGTTGTAACGAAGATAAAACACACACACATACACACACAAAACCGAGACGTGATATATCATAGTATCGAGAGACTGGTCCTTAGTTCGGACATGGGAGACGTAACCTTCCACTTCAGGATTGGTGACCTGATGGTCCCTCCATGATTTTCTACGTATAAGTACTAAAATCTTGAAGTATCTCTTACAAATTACATAAGAAAAATTAACGTCACATTAACAAAATGTTACGGCGCAATCAAAGACGACGTTTACTTCATTAGTCGACATACATATATATATAGGAGAGGGAGAACCTGGAGGGAGGTGTTATGGAAAAGAAAAATTGAAGTCTCCATTCGTCCCGTAATTTCAGTAAAAAATTTTAAACTCTGCTCTTTTGACTTCAATTTCCTCGATTCTTTGAACGGGGTCCTTTGGACCGACAATCCCATGTCGTCTCTGGTAGGAAGGTCAAAAAAACACAAAGTATGTGACAGAAAGAGATGATGTGACGTACCGGAGGTCGACTTTCCACACATCGTTAAGTGAAGGTTCGGTACACCAAATCATGTAATAAGTGATAATTTTTACGTTTATATCTGACCATGATTCTTACGTCACTTCTCGACTCTTTACGACTATAGACGAATAAATCGTAGAACGTCATGTTTGGACCTTAAATCGGTCCAAACTTTGGATCTAAACGTCGATCAAAATTTCAGATTCTTTTTAAATTTTCAAAAGTTTCATAGGACAAATTAGTGACTTCAAGTGGATTCAAAAGAAAATATGGGATATTATATATGATAAAAATTTATTTTTAAAGTTTTACTTTTTTAGAAACTTTTTACAACTAAAAAAAAAAAGAAAGTTGTTTTAGAGAGTAATCGACGGAAACACACATTTTATTCCTCAGTAAATACAAACCCATCTCCTCTCCCTCTTTTCGTATCACTGGTGAATAAGAGTCTTTGGTAACCTTCAATGAAAACGCCCCCATCCCATTCCTCGACACACGACGGTCTTATCGACACAACCGTACTCCCCTATAGAATGTACGGTTGTGACAGATCCCCATCATACAAAGAGGAAAAAGGGAGAGACGACTGTCAGTACCGAGCCTACGGGCAGAGATGTCTCGAGTTTAGAATCGTGGACAAGTCACAAGATGGTTGAAGACTAAGGTGATTGGGTAAACTGTTGGTTTCGTACTTATCATCTTTAGTTCCTAGAGTTTCGTTACATAGTCTTCCTATACCAAGTCTCGAGTTTCGGCAACTAAAGATTAGGTCAGGACGAAAGTGAACTAAAATACCGGGAGACTCTAAATTTCGTTTCACTCGTCTGTGTGCTGGATTTGGGTTCTGTACAAGACCGGAGGGTTAACTAAAGACCCTTATCGAAGATTTGACTCTTTGTGAAGAAGTAATCTCTGTTTGTAACGTCGACCTTCCTCAGGAATTAGTCTTGTATCCATACTGTAAGTAATCTCTGACAGTGAAAAGAACAGAAAGACGGGCAATAAATTCAGATTCAGTTAGACAAAGAGAAATATAAAGATTTAGTTTCCATATACTATCTAAAAAGTATTCCGAGGAAAATTGGTTGTTTTGAAAGAGACCAAGTAACTGTAACATTTCACAAAAAAAAAAAAAAAAAGGTGAATTGTACGTGAATAAACTTTTTGTTTAGAACTTAAAAAACGGTAATCCGAGTGACGGATATTTTGGTAGACAAACCTCTCGGGGAGAACCCCATGGGACGTCCACGGTTTCAGAGGTGTCGACACCGTCAATGTGTGACTACTTAAACCCCTTACCTTACCAGAAGTCTAGTTCTACTGGTTACTCTATTGATATGTTGAGTTCGGCTTCGAATACAAATTTTAATTTTCCGGACATATCTACCGAAAACAAAGAGGGGACTCAGAAGATTTAGTCCTTCTGTCGAACGTTGCCGGGAACACGACCTATAAGGAACGTACCTGTCCGAGGGACTTTTTGGTCTCCCGGTTCTGTACCCGGGGTCAACTCAAACCTTGTTGACCCTTTCCTAACGATACTGCCGACGACACCTCCAGTCTGAGGACGTTTACTCCCACCTATCGAAAAGGTTCACCCAAAACCGTTGGTAACTACAGTGGACGTGGAGGTTTGAAGAAAACACTGAACATAAGAGGATTCGATTGTCGAGGTTGTTTACATCTTCGATTACTCTATTCCACCCAGACCGATAGGAAGTTTATCTGGATGGTCGTTTATTAAGGGAACACCATATCTGTTCAATTGAGATTCAACAAATCGTTTCTATGAGAATTGTTTTGACTTCAACACCAGGATAGCGTTTAATCCTAGAGACTAAACGTCGTTAGTACTCTTCCAAAGAGGTGGAATAGTTGGTCACAAGAGTACGATAATGTGTCAACGTCCTGAAGACCCAACATACATCTAACAAAGAAGTACTAGGTCAGTGTTGATACTGATTTTCCGTATCCTGTTCGTTGGAATTTCTCAAAACAAAAAACAAAAAAAAAAAAAGACTTTTCTTTTTCGTTTTTTGAACACAGGAAATAAAGTTTATAAAATTAGTATAATTTATTGTATTAACTTTTATTCATCGTAATGACTCTTTGTTTTATCAATTAAGTAGGTACACAGAAAATTTTTATTTTCGAGTAGGAAGTACAAGATTATAATAGGAAGGTTCATAAATGTCATGAAATATTTGGTGGTAGGTAGTCACGTCTTGTACACCCCGACCACAATGGTCTCGTACGTCACATAAACCTTGTAAGAGACGTGTCGTCGGAACGACCATTTCCAGTTATCCCCTTGTACGAGGAAAGTTGTCGTGTAGAGAATTTCTCAGATACGTTCTAGAAACTTCTAAACGTACAAATGATCGTCGTCTCTTTTTACCTTTACAACTTCTTCGAGATCTACCGATTTGAAGGTCCTTGTTCGTTCAGACCTAGAACTCATATTCAAAGAAGTCTCTTCCTGAAACTTCAAACAAAGTTAGACACTATAAGACCATTACCAGATTTAAACGGGGAAATGTAGACCACCTCTATTGACGTTGTTTACCATATTATACAGGTGAACAAGTCAATAAGTAAGTAATTAAGTTCTGGTAAAACAACTTTCGGAGAATACATATTCTTTTAGTAGAGACGTAAAGTTCCTTATCTCTCCATTCTGTCGGAAACGAGAGTTTTTGGAAAAATAAAAATAAAAACCTCCCTCCCTAGGTATTCATGTATCACCATTGTATACCATGTGACTCTATTTGGAGTTTTTGACATAGTCTAAGTCTCTATAAAATATACTACCGTATATTCTGTGACTCCTTTCTTTGGCTTCCACTGTGTTTGATATGACACGATTGACTGATCTTCTTAATTATGATTTTACTAATTTTATATCAGTAATTTTACTGATATAATGGGTTCCGTTAGATGTCTAAGTTACGTTATGGATAATTACGGTTTCCTTAAAATGTGACTTGATTTTATTTATTGGTATTTTAGGCATACCTTTGTGTTTCTGGGAGTTAACGTTTTTTGTTAGAACTCTTTCTTCTTTTTGGTTCTCCATAGTACTCGGGACTAAAGTTTGATATGATGTTTCGAAGTGATTAGTGTTTTGTCATACCATGACCGTATTTTTGTCTGCGTATTTAATTACCTTACGATATCTTTCGGATTTTCCTTAAGTGTCAATATTCCCGTTAATTAGATGTTTTTTCGTCCACTCTTATATGTTACCCCTATTTGTCGGAGAAGTTATTTACCACAACTCTTTTGACTTATCGATGTACGTTTTCTTATTTTTACCCGATGAAAGAGTTTATTATTTGGGTTTTGTGTGGAGTTTCACCTAATTTCTTAATACGTGAATACACATTCTGGACTTTGGTAATTTGAAGATCTTCTTTTATCTGTCTTGTAAGAAACTGTAGTCAGAATCGTCAAGAAAACGTATGAAGAGAGGTCCGTTCTCTTTGTTTTCGTTTTTACTCGTTTAGTCCGACGTAGTTTGATTTTTAGGGACGTATCATCTTTCTTTGATGATGGTTTTGTTTTTACGACAGATGACTTACCCTCTTCTATAAAGGTTTACTACGAAGACTATACCTTAATTATCAGTTTCATACGTTTCTTAAGTATGTTGAGTTGTAGTTTTTTCGTTTGTTAGGTTAATTTTTACTCGTCTTATAAACTTATCTGTAAAAAGATTTCTTCTGTACGTTTATCATTATTCGTATACTTTTCTACGACTTGTAGTCTCTTTATGTTTAGTTTTGGAGTTACTCTACAGTAGAGTGTGGACAGTCTTACCAATAATAGTTTTTATTCACAACCACTTTTACACCTCTTCTCCTTGGGAACACGGGACAACCGTCCTCACATTTAGTCACGTCTATGAACCTTTTGTCAGACCTCTTAGGAGTTTTTTTTTTTTTCTTATTTTGGTGATATCCCGTGTCTTTAAGGTGAAACCCCTAAATAGACTTCTTTTACTTTTATAATTAAGTTTTTCTATACACGTAAGAATAAGCGACGTCGTAAGAAATGTTACCTACTGTGTACCTTCGTTAGATACACAGGTAGCTGTCCACTTACCGATTTCTTTTGACATATATATACATATATGTGTTATCTTATATATATAATATATATATGTGTGTGTTACCTTATAATGAGTCGGATTATCCTATTTTAGAATGGTAAACCCTTTTGTACCTACCTGGATCTCCCATAATGCGATTCACTTTAGTCATTCTGTCTCCTTTTCTTTATGACATGTTAAAATGAATATACACCTTAGATTCTTTGTTTTGTTTAGTTGTTTATATTGGTTGCTATTTTGTTTACTTGTTCACATTGTTTTCGTATCTATTTCTCATGTTTATACACCAACGGTCTCCCTACAGCGTATCCCCCTTCTCTCTTTATCTACTTCTTCTAACACTCGATGTCTGAAAGTCAATGTTTTACTTACTCAGTGACCATACTTTTCGTTTCACACCCCTTATATCGTTTAGTAATCCATTATAGAAATATACCACTGTCTACCATCGATCTGAATAGTACCATTAGGAAAGTTTTACATACCTTTATAACTTGGTGATACAACACGTGGTCCTTGATTGTATCACAGTATCCGGTCAATATGAAGTTTCCGTTTGTTCGTTCGTTTGTTGTTCGAGTATCTTTTTCTCTATAAACACCAGTGGTCGCCTCCCCGAAACCCCCACCCTCTTAACTTACTTTACTTCCAACAATTTTCCTTATGTGAAAGTAAATGGTCTATTTATTGATGACCCCTAGATTACATACTATACTATTTATGTTAATTGTAACGGCATGTAGTATATATTTTGAAAAACACTTTCATCTAAGATTCTCAAGAGTACTACTCTTATTTTAAAAAAGATAAATAAATTACAACATAGGTATACTCTACCACAGTTATTTGGACAACACTATTAGCAAAGTATTATATACATACAGTTTAGTAATATGACGTGTGGAATTTGATTATGTCATGACATACAGTTTATATGTAACGATTTTGACCCTCTTTTTCTTCAAACTTTTTATTTTCTACCTATTACCGTATCAAATCCCTGATTGGATTACCTTCCCAAATATTTTCCTAAACCCAATATTACTTTCTTACTCAAGACATAGATTTATCCAGACCTCAAGACATAGATTTGTCCAGACCTCCAAACCCTCCTATAAAGTTTGTTTCCGTGTTGGACTTATTTTCGTATTCGTACCCTTTTTACGTTCAGTCCGAACCTTTGTCACTCTTCGACCTAAACTTTGATATCAGATGGGAACCTAACCTAAGGACTCATCGAGTTTACCATTTCTTAGACGGACGTCACACCTTCTGGACCCAAGAAAGGGACCCAGTCCTTCTAGGGGACCTCTTCCCGTACCGTAGGATGAGGTCATAAGAACGAAAACCTTTTAGGATACCTGTCTCTTCGGACCACCCGATGTCAGATACTCCAGGGTTTCTCCACCTGTGCTGACTCACTGATTGTGAAAGTGAAAGTGGGAACCTAATAGGTTCTTTAACTATAAAGGTCAACAGAGTATTAGATAAAAGAGATTAAGTAACAAAACAAGAAATGAGTAAGTAAATAATTAAATTTTTTATCAATGATTTTTAAATTATATTGTTTATAAAGGTCGTAACTAATTCACAACTCCTATATTACTTGATCTAACTCTGAGTGTCTAGTAGATCTTTCTACCTGTTCTTGTATTCTTGTGATGGACAGTTAGAGGTCAACGGCCCCTAGGTCGCGTGGGAGACGAACCTATTCCTAGGTTCTTAAGTCCAGTTGGGAGAGACAAAAAAGGGGAAAGGGATTTTCAGTGAGAGTGACCCTAAAGGAGTATCTTTAGACGGATCAAAGACTGAGGAGGGGTATTTTAGCCTACAAGACCTGAAAAGATCTACGTAGTTATTTAAGTAGACATTATACTGGTGACTACCCGAAGGACCACTAAGTCTGTCATTTTTGAGACGGACGTTTCGTCCTTTGGACCTAAGTTAGGTTCATCCCTTCTAGGGGTCCTCTTCCCTTACCGAAGGGTGAGGTCATAAAAAGGACCTCTTAGGATACCTGTCTCTTGGGACCACCCGATGTCAGATACCCCAGTGTTGTTCAGTCTTTGCTGATTGTTAAAGTGAAAAAAAGTACTTATGATTGTTATTTTTTCATCCTCCTCGTCATACATACAAATAGACCTATAAAGCCCAACTGTATTCATCTTTAAATTCCTACGGCTAAACTCTTAAGTCGACGTATATCTACTCAAATTCTTCCGTCTGATTTTAAGAAAGGTACTACGAAAATCTCTATATCTTTATTCAGTTGACTCTTATTGTGAACCTTATTACATTTCTCAAACGGACTCACATCTGACACGAGAGACTTTGTCAGAAGTCACAGACACTAAAGGGTACCCTTATTTTCAGATTCATTTAAATAATCCACTAGTAAATAAAAACTTTTTTTTCAATTTAAAACTGAAAGTATGTTTGTATTTTACTTTTCACAGTTCCCAAAATGAATAATTAATTACTCCGTTGATTATTCTACGATTTTTGAACAAGTTTCTTCTTACCTTTCTCGTCCGTTAGTTACTACGACTTTACTCAAACACATTGTCTACGTTTTAACCGAATACTGTACCCGTGTTCCAATATACTTAAAGTGGAGGTGTCCTTCTTTTAAAGTAAACTTAAGGATACTTATTCTTCCCAATCGTAATTGTAGACAAAAGATTTGACTAACTTTTTGTCGAGGTTCAGTTACTTTTTACGTCAGAAGTATCTTAGTATATCGGGTCTTCCTATGTATGATTTGTTTCGAATCGAAAGAAAACTTTTCTTTGAGTCATTAGAAGTACCGTATAAATTTTCGGAGAGTGTTGAAAAGGACTGATTCAGAATGACAGTAGAGACTATTCTCTTGTCACGTTACGTAGTCAATGTAGACCGCTACAGAAGAAGTGGTAAATCCACTGGGTACATATCAGATTAATCTTTGTAGTCGGTACGGAGACCCTCTTCTGTAAGTTCATACGTTTAAATACCGATGTCTGTACACGTTTTCGTCACGTTGATCAACGTGGTCCCACTCGACTTAGTCTCCTATTCATTCCAAGGACCAAACTCACTGTTGAGGTTGGTGGTCTTCGGTCCTTATCACGAAGAGAATTGTGTCTTAATCGTTTACTGAGATTCTCTGATTTCTCTCAGGAGTCTTGAAACAACGCAATTAGTCACTTTTACCATCAGTTCTCGATCTTCTACACCAGGTCCCTCTCTTCTTCTTTGTTTCGTCCTTCGGTGCGTCAGAGTTCACGACGCAACACGTGACACCATCCTCAAACTCCTCTCGATCAATATGGGGTGTTATAACTTTCGTTAAACAAGTGTACACCACTTACCCTTGTTTTAGTTCCCCTGACTAAACGTGTCTCCTCCCTCCTTAGCTGATACCCGTGTACACTGTTTGTCTAAAGACTGAGACTGTATATTATTCGATTTATACCTTATACAATAATATATTAATGTAATAATAATATGTTGTCTTGACCGTTGTACGACGATACCAAGTATTTATTCCCATACTGTACGTCCATTAGTATTTGTGGAGGTAGAGATATCGTAAAACATACACTTACAAGAGTAATTATTGGGAATCTCCATATATGACAATAAAAACGTAAAGTCACCTTCTCGATTTCGAGAACAATTACCCTCCGCCTCCGTCGTGAATGTGTCGAAGAAGACCAAAGGTAGTTTTCTTACCTTTTCGACGAAGAAGACAAGGTGCTCGGTCAGGAGGATAATACGACGGGCCCGGTCTAGGGTGTATCTAAAGACACATCTTGGTCTCCAGTCCGTTATTGATAGGTCTTCGGGTTTGATATCCTTTCGTTCTGGGTGGTTGTCACAGATTTTCTGGATACTGATATGGTACAAGAATTCTCTGGTCTTTCGACACCCCTTGTCTCGTCCATGTAACACCTACTTTACGACTTAAAATTCATCACCGGTCTTCCTACGGACTCCCTTCTACGTTTTTACTCTTATTTGTCGTTTGAAGAACCCTCCTAACTGGTCCGGTCCGTAACCGATACATTCGATGTAGCCGAAAGGGGAAACAAGAAATGTTGTGCGGATCTCCATCCATGATAGAGGTAGACAGTCTACACCTTTGTCCGTGTCTCTACAATCTCCTCTGGGGTTCCAGGGAGCCCCGAAGGGTACACCGCGATCACCATTTCTTGGACGGCCGGTTACGTCCTCTGTATTCTCTACGTCCAAGTTAGGTCTTCTAGGGGACCTCCTCCTGTACCGTTGGGTAAGATCATAATAACGGACCTCTTAGGGTACCTGTCTCCTTGGACCACCGGATGTGTCAGGTATCCCAGAGTTTCTCAGCCTATGCTGACTTCGCTGAAATCGTGAGTGTTTCGTCTTCGATGTCCGTCTAAACTAAAAAATTACGAAAAGACCACACCCCCTGAAGGGACCACCGAGTCGACCATTTCTTAAGCGGACGTTACGTCCTCTGGACCCAAGCTGGGGACCCAACCCTTCTAGGAGACCTCTTCCCTTACTGATAGGTGAGGTCCTCAGACCGGACCTCTTAAGGTACCTGACACAACAGGCACCCCAGCGTTTCTCAGACTGTGATGACGTGTCGAAAGTGAAAGTGAAAGTTCCAGGGATGGAACATTTACAATTTCACTTTCCCTTCAGTGAGTCAGAATAGGCTGAGAAACGCTGGGGTACCTGACATCGGATGGTCCGAGGAGGTAGGTACCCTAAAAGGTCCGTTCTTATGACCTCACCCAACGGTAAAGGAAGAGATCTTCTAGAAGGGCTGGGTCCCTAGCTTGGGTCCAGAAGGTATAACATCCGTTTGCGAAATGGTAGACTGGGTGGTCCCTTCATTTACAATTCCGACTATAATTTTGGGTCCAGACAGACTAGGATTCAGACGGTGACAAAAGGTGAGTCGGGATATATGAGAAACGGTATTTTCACTAATACCAATTGACCCCGAAAAGTCCGAAGGGACCACCGAGTCTCCAATTTCACAGACGGACGTTACACCCTCTGGACCCAAGCTAGGGACCCAGTCCTTCTAGGGGACCTCTTCCTTTTCCGTTGGGTGAGGTCATAAGAACGGACCTCTTAGGGTACCTGTCTCCTCGGACCATCCGACATCAGGCACCCCAACGTTTCTCAGCCTGTACTGACTTACTGAAGTGAAAGTGAAAGTCCCAATCTTCTTTACAGACTCTCTTAAACCTTTTTTAAAGAAACCTCATTTTAGTTAATAACCTGGGTTTAGAACAGACTATATAATCATCAAACGTGCTTCACTTGTTAATTTCTAATGGTTTTTTTTTTTTTTTCTAATGCTATATTTCTCTTTTAAGTCTTACTGGATTTTAACGCCGAGATCAACGATACCCTCCAGTCCCACTGTCAACTCCTCCTTTACCACATTAACTCACCTTTCACATAAGATGGTCCAAAATTTTATCTGACTTTTGATAAGATCCAATTACACAATCAGTGAATCGACACAGGCTGAGAAACACTGGGGTACTGACACCGAGTGGTCCGAGTAGACAGACACCTCAAAAGGTCCGTTCTTATGACCTCACCCATCGATACGGAAAGAGGTCCCCTAGAAGGACTGGATCTCTAACTTGGTCCCAGATGACGTTACGTCCGTCTAAGAAATCGTAGACTCGGGAATTATCGGTAATCTACTTCATATTTATTTATGATTATACCTACCATAAATTAGTTTATTCTTTTGTCTTAATAAAGATAAGTGTTATTTGATACAACGTGTTTTGGATACTTTGGAACACCTTGTGTTTTAAGTAAAATTTTGTCGATAACGGAAATCTATCTTAAGGTTAATTTGTGTTTCTCGAATTCCTAAAGGGTTTGCGACATAAACTTGTGATGTAACCGGAAGTGAATAGTAGATAAGACTCAGTCACCGTAGACTGAACTCCTCTATCATGGTAAAAGGGTGTTTAACGGAGTCTACTTTTAGATTACGTCAGAAATTTTTTACTTCAAGTCTTTCCGGTTCGACGGTCTCTAACGAAGATAAAGGAAACTGAAGTCAACCTAGGAGTAGGGTCGACCGAGAGGTCCGAACAAGTAAAGAGAGAGTAAACAGGTGAAGCGATAGTTATGACTGAAACTTAACTCGAGAAACAGGAGTCGAGACGAGTTTTGGTAAAACCCCTGGTCCCGAGGGTCTACAAGAGGTGACTTTATGGTCTGGAGGTCGATCGTGACACCCCACTCAAAAGATATTATAGGGTAGGAGGTACCGTGTAATAATTTGTTTTGTGTTGTAGTAGTCTCTTTTTGGAACGTAGACCTAATGAAATACCTTCGGGTTGTCATTATGGTTCCTATTACTCTTGAATTAACTGGTTCTCCGGAGTGTCTTCGTCGATTGCTCTGACGGACTGGATCTTAAAGACAAAGATGGAAGTATCAGTTTTCCCCTAAAAAAAAAAAAAGGGATCGTTAAAAACTTATCGGAAGACAGAAAGGGAGGTCAGTAGGTTCGAAATCTTTATAACTCTATTGTAGAACAACTTTATTGTAGTATCTCGGAACTTTCTGACTTTACTGTAGTATCTCGGAACCCAAAGGGTCCACCACGATTATCATTTCTTGGACGGACGGCTACGTCTTCTATATTCTTTACACCCAAACTATGTACCCAGTCCTTATAGGGGACCTCCTCCCGTACCGTTGGGTGAGGTCATAAGAACGGACTTCTTAGGGTACCTGTCTCCTCGGACTGTCCGATATATTAGGTAACCCAACTTTTATCAGTCTGTACTGGCTTTACTGAATCGTGTCGTGTCTCAGTATGTCGGATCGGACTTTACCCCTGTAAATTTTAAACATAATTTTTATTCTAAATATACTGGGTAAAAGTATTAAAATGATTTGGTTTTCAATTTTATAGTCAAACAGGTTGAGTCAACTTCCGTACCTCGGTGGGATCACTGCCTACCGGATGTCAAGGGGTAGTCCTTTCAGGGGGAATGATCGGGACTAGGACCCTTTCTCGAGAGGAGGGTACCACCTTGAAACGGTCCCTTTAATACAAGGTCGGTCATAATCAACCCTTTAGGTAAATAAAACTCTTAAACCGAGAAGGACCTCCGTCCTGCCAACCAGTCTAGAGGGTAAGAAGAAGTAAAAAAAAGGACACTCAAACGAAAGGAAGTCCCATCAAGAACGAAAAAGAGGTCGTGAGAGACGAAAGGGATTACTGACTAATTGCACGACCGTAAAACGGAAAGTTTAAAAGACTCTACAACAGTACCGAGTTTCGCCGTCATTGATAAAATAAAGTAAAAGTTTTAGTAGAGACTCCCGTTACCTTACCAAAATTAAACTGAGTAGGTGTTGGAAGAAAAAGGGGTTATCTAAAAAAAAAGATAACGGAACAAACCGTGTTAAGGACTAAATGAAAACCGATTAAAGTTCCTGTCCGTTCTCTCTACAAATGTCCATAGGAATTCAAGTTTCAACTATTATTTATTACATCAATAATTTGAATAGAACGTCGGTTTCCGTTTTACTTATTTCTACAATCGAGGTTACTTCTATTGACATAAAGATCAGAAAAGTCTTAGAACGGACCTAGACATCCTGTAATCGTGTAATCTCTTTTAGAAATCGTCACTGATTTCTAGAGGTCGGGGTTTAATAGGAGTCGGATAACGAATTAGTGACGAGGAACCTCAGTCCCGAGTCTCCTCTTCGTGTAAATCCTTTCTTAAATATCTATCTTTTGATGACTTCTGTTGAGTTACCTTACTCGGTTTGGCAGGGTTTCATTTTTGGTTTGTTTTTGTTTAATAAACCCCCCTTTACGATATTAGGTTCCTGAATAAATAAAAACTATCGTAACCGGTAACCGACGTATAAAAGTGAAAGACAAACTAAAGAAAATACTATGTCTATAAGGAGGTTTAAGGTCTCCAGGGGTAAGAAGAAGAATACGTCTGAAAGATATACACTTCTGATTAAGATGGGTGAGAGGTACAAAGGGATGATGACAAATTGGTTGGGGGGGAAGAGAGAGAATCAAGGTTTTAGAGACCTCCTTTGGAGATACTACCAACCAAGTTCTGTCCCGGACCTCTTTTATTGTTTGATCCCTTTTAAAGAAAAATCAAAAGACCAAGGGAAAGATTTAGTGGTTTCGATCGTTACTACGTCAGAATGGCCGTTGTGACACGTTAGACAATCCTCAAATCCATACATATATCATAAGAACCTTTGACAAAATTTTTATTCGTATCTATTTGAATAACGTAAGTATGTAAAACCGAGTCATTAAAATTGAAATGTATAAATAGGGTTCCTTTATTAGACTTGTTGTTGTTTTCAAAACATGTTGTTCTATAGTTGAAGAAGTAACAAATGTAATCATGTTTTAATTATCGTCAGATTTACAGATTGACAGATTGTTTCTTCTTGACATGTTTTTTCTAGAAGTACTGGGTCTATTAGCGCTTCCACACTAGTGAGTGGACCTCGGTCTGTAGGACTTCAGGTTTCAGTCCACCCGGAATCCTTCGTAGTGATACTTGTTTCGATCACCTCCACCACCTTAAGGTCAACTCGATAAAGTTTAGGACTTTCTACTACGACACTTTCACGACGTGAGTTATACGGTCGTGTAAACCTTATGAGTCGTCACCGGTGTCCTGACTTTTTCCAGTCAAAAGTAAGGTTAGGGTTTCTTTCCGTTACGGTTTCTTACGAGTTTGATGACGTGTTAACGTGAGTAGAGTGTGCGATCATTACAAATTTTAAGAGGTTCGGTCCGAAGTCGCTATGTACTTAACACTTGAAGGTCTACAAGTTCGACCAAAATCTTTCCTGTCTCCTTGGTATCTAGTTTAACGGTTGTAGACGACCTAGTAACTTTTTCGTTCTCTCAAGGTCTTTTTGTAGATAAAGACGAAATAACTGATACGGTTTCGGAAACTGACATACCTAGTGTTATTTGGTACCTTTTAAGATGGTCTGGTGGACTGGACGGAGAACTCTTTAGAAATACGTCAAGTCCTTCGTTGTCAATCTTGACCTGTACCTTGTTGTCTGACCAAGGTTTATCCTTTTCCTCATACAGTTCCAACATATAACAGTGGGACGAATAAATTGAATGGACGTCTCATGTAGTACTCTTTTTGACCCCACCTCTTTCGTGTTCGACCTTAGTTCTAACGGCCCTCTTTATAGTTAGTGGAGTCTATAAGTCTACTGTGGTGGGAGTACCGTCTTTCACTTCTCCTTGAGTTTTCGGAGAACTACTTTCACTTTCTCCTCTCACCTTTTCAACCGAATTTTGAGTTGTAAGTCTTTTGATTCTAGTACCGTAGACCAGGGTAGTGAAGTACCCTTTATCTACCCCTTTGTCACCTTTGTCACCGACTGAAATAAAAAGACCCCAGGTTTTAGTGACGTCTACCACTGACGTCGGTACTTTAATTTTCTGTAAATGAGGAACCTTCCTTTCAATGTTGGTTGGATCTGTCGTATAATTTTTCGTCTCTACAATGAGACGGTTGTTTCCAGGTAGATCAGTTCCGGTACCAAAAAGGTCCCCAGTACATACCTACACTCTCAACCTTATATTTCTTTCGACTTACGGCTTCTTAACTACGAAAACTTGACACCACAACCTCTTCTGAGAACTCTCAGGGAACCTGACGTTCCTCTAGGTTGGTCAGGTAGGATTTCCTCTAGTCAGAACCCACAAGTAACCTTCCTGACTACAACTTCGATTTGAGGTCATGAAACCGGTGGAGTACGCTTCTCGACTGAGTAAACTTTTCTGGGACTACGACCCTTTCAAACTCCTGTCCTCCTCTTCCCCTGTTGTCTCCTACTGTACCAACCTACCGTAGTGACTGAGTTGCCTTCACCCAAACCCACCTGAGGCTCTCAACCACTACCTGTCTCTCCGGACCGCACGACGCCAAGTACTCCAACGTTTCTCAACCTGTGTTGAATCGCTGACTTGACTTGACTTGACTTTACAGTTTGTGACTCTCTTAATAGACATCTAACACTATACTAGTGTACCATCTTATAATACGTCGAAAATTTACACGAAATTGTACGTCTTTACACATAGTATTCCAATGTATAATACAATTCAGTTTGCACGTCATACTCGAGTTGTGTATTAAATATACCTTTTTTATTTCCTTCTTTTATGTATTGTCCCTCCTATTCTGTAAAGACCCACTACTTTAACTCATGTTAAAAAAACAAAAGATAATAAGTAGTTAAAACGTTTCACTACATTGTTCGTATATGTTAAAACATCTATTCTTTTAATTCTCCTTGTAACCCAAAAGTGACGAAATCGGATGTCCCTCTTCTTCTTTTAGGTGTACCACCGACGGGTACTAGGGAGGATCTTTCCCCTACCTACGTCCTTCAATAGGAAAAGCAACGTTGAGAAATCCACAGATTGTGGTGTCGGAGTCGGACCTGAATTTCCCGAGACATGAGACTACCTTCCTCTGGATGCCTCTGGGACTCTGAATGGTTCAAATCTTAATTCGGGTAGACCTATTCTCGGAAATTATTTGAACGTCCTCTTTTTCCCGGAGCTACATATATTAAACCTCCTAAGGGAACCCACTTTTCAACGGTTTTTCTGTTTCCTTTCGGTTCTCACAAAAACGAGAGAAGACATAGAGAAGCTTCAGAACCAAATTTATATTGGGGAGGGTTGAAGAAGTCGAAAATTTCATATTCAAGATTTCAGTCGTATAACTGACAAAAATTCAGGACCAGAGTTGGGGATCGTAGTCAATTTGAAACCCCTTCAGAGAATTGTAACAACTCAAAGTCAAAGGAGTAGATATTTTTTTCCTATTATTAACAGGGAGAAAGTATTTCAACAAGATTTCTAATTTAGGTGTATTTCACAACTCCTACCACTTACATCTTCTATTATTTAAGTCTGAAAATAATAACGGACCATAAATAAGTAACGTACAAAAATACAATCAATATACTTAAATAGAATAATTAATAATCAAATAAACGAAAAATAGATGAAGGAAGTGAGTTTATACTAAAGGTACCTCCGTCTCCGGAATAAATATAACAATCGTTGAACAAATTTATTTCGGACTTATTATCACACACGAGTCATTTATTAATAAACTACTGTCTTACTAGTGCACACATAGACTACTCCTAGTTAGAAGGGACCCAGATACCCGTACCGACTTTCACTTTCACAATCAGAGAGTTAACACACACTGAGAAACGCTGGGGCACCTGACATCGGGTGATCCGAAGAGACGGGTACCTTAAAAGGATCGTTCTTATGACCTTACCCGTCCCCTAGAAGGACGGGGTCCCTAACTTGGACCCAGAGAACGTAACGTTCGTTGAAGAAATGACATAATCGATGGTCCCTTCGAGTAAAGTATACCTGGTAACCCTCATACGAGTTCCGTCCTCCTAGTGAGTCGTCTCCCTTAGGTAGTTCCTTCACGTTCCCTAACGTTCTATTATCTGACCGCTCCTATCTGCCCTGCTCCCACTTGTCGCGGTTTCATCCCCTAACCTCGTCTTAGACTACGATCTCTTCGATTCCGTAGGTTCCCGGTTCCTCTGTTTACGTCCCTTACACCAAGATTACATTTTCTACCCCTCGTCAGATCCGTTCAACACCTTTGTCCGACCGACGTACACTTCGTCCGAAACCATCGTGAGGGTCGTTACCGTGTTCGTCTGTCCGGTCGAAATAACGTTCGTAATTTAAGAACGGACCTACTTCAATAAATGTTTCGTCTTTATCTCTGTGTCTGTATCTCTTGTTTGGATACCTGTGACACCTCCTTTCCCCCACCCTACCTAACCCTCTAACACTAACTGTATATATATATATGTGTGTGTGTATATATGTATGTATGACACACGTACACACGATTCAGCGAAGTCAACACAGGTTGAGTTACCCGAAGGGTCCACCGAAATCACCATTTCTTGAGTGGATGGTTATGTCCTCTGACCTCTACGTCCAAACTAGGAACCCAGTCCTTCGAGGGGACCGTATCCTTTACCGTTGGGTAAGGTCATAAGAACGGACCTCTTAGGGTACCTGACTCCTCGGACTGCCCGATATCTGGTATCCCAGCGTGTCTCACCCTGTACTGAATTCACTGAATCGAACGTGTACATATTTTGTACATTGATTATCCTTTAATGACATATCGTGTCCCTTGAGATGAGTCAGGAGACACCACAGGATTTACTCTTCCTTTAGGTCTTTTCTCCCCCATATAGTCACGTCAACTAAGTAAAACGACATGTCGTCTTTACTTGTGTTTTAACGTTTCGTTGATATGAGGTTAAATTTTTACGTTATTTTACATAATCTCTTTTTTGTTTTGTTTTTTTGGGGGTTTTGTTTGTTTGTTTTAAGAACGGACCTTCGTACCGAACCTGAAAACAACGGTCTTTAAACAATTCCTCATTTATTTTACCTTTCTAATCCTTTTAATTTATCGGTAGGGGTTTTACTAAGGGTTCGGGTATAGTTTATAATGTTATGAAAGTAATTTAAAAGAGATTAGTAAGGTCGATCGATAAATATACCGTAAATCGAAAGTGACTGAACACAAAACTTATTAAAAACAAATCATGAATGGACCTGATGATCTGACATTTGACTTGAAAAGAGATGGTTCCTACCAAAAAGGATTAAACCACTTTGGTTATGGTGCTTTCTTTTCCATGTACTTAATATAGTACAAAGTTTATAGTAAACGTTTTACAAAGACTCATTATCATTCAACTATATAAGAATTGAGTTAGAGTCGGAGTTTGACACTAAAGGGACTTGTCAAGAGTTAAGGTTGAAAGAGAAAAAAAAAAAAAAGGAAAAAGAGACAGTGTGTGATAATGGTAAAAACGGGACTTAACAATGCGTTACATACAATAGAATTAGAACCAAAAAAAAAAATTATATAAATACACCTAACGACAACAGATTTTAACATCTGACAATCCTCTATCTGTGACCCAGAGTAAACATGGAGAGAGAAAACTCAATCTTGTCAGTATGGTTCGGGTTTAAAACGTTATAGGACCCCCATAAACAATCACTATAGGTGAAAAGGGAGAGACCATAGATATAGGATTACTGATTTAAGAATTTTATTAAAAGTTAATTAGAATTAGATTTTTACATCACAAGGTCTTTTATGAAGAATTTCTCAACAACCCTTTTTATGTGTGTAAACGGTGTTAAGGGGTCTCCACCTTTTACCTAATTTCTTTTCTATTGTTTGGATTATCGCCATAATATGTAGATGTATTTTCACTGAATTGACTCCAAATCGTCATCCTGTCCGATTTACAAAGGAAACTACTTTTGACAACAAAGGACTGCACGGAGTAAAAGTTCTTCAACTAGTCTGATCTTCAACTTAATACTGAAGTAACGGACACTGAGTGCACCTTACGTGGGTAAGACAGGTTTGGGACACAAGGTCATTCTAAAGATGAAGGTTTGAGAACCGTTACTAATTTTGGTTTGTGTCCGTACATTGTGTCACACGGTCCGTAGTCTCATAAATACGAAAGAGAGAGAAAAAAAATCACGAGAGAAAAATTGTTTTCAACGAAAACTGTTTAAAACTGAAACAAGTTCTTTCCGTGATTCAGAATCTTTTTTATACCACAACACTTTAGTTCCTGAAAGTTACCTTTATTTAGTACACAATTTACTATCGTCGGTTTACCGTAGTTAACCATGAGGATTATACCTTCATTACAAAGAAGAGAGACTCCTTCCTAATAGGTATCTTTACGATTTCGGTTTGACTGATCACGTGAGAATAAAGGAACGGGTTGGGACTTTATATTCCATTGGTTAGTTGGAATTCCAGTACTTCCCCGGTCACGTTGATACTCGACGAAACGACACTATTATTAGAGTTATTTAGAGAATACGCACGGACACACGATTCAGCGAAGTCAACACAGACTGAGAAACGTTGGGATACCTGACATGGGTGGTCCGAGGAGACAGGAACTCTAAAAGGGTCGTTCTTATGATCTCATCCAACGGGACGGGAAGACGTCCCCTAGAAGGGGTGGGTGCCTAGCTTGGACGTAGAGAACACAGAGGACGTAACCGTCCTCCCAAGACATGGTGTCGACAGTGGACCCTTCGGATTTAGAGAACATTAGATGTCTCCTGTAAGTACATAAATTGGAGTGAACTAGGATCATCTCTAGGGAACATTACTCGTTCCGACTATAAGAACAACGATGTAGGTCCAAAGAGAGTCACGGATGAGGTGTGTATCAATGGTGAAATATCAAGAAATATCTCAGCTTCAACAACTTAGGTATAAAAATATTATCATTTCTCATAAACTACTAAAGGGGTTTGAGTTGGTATGGTCTATTTTAAAGATCTTGAATTTCGGTATTTAATGTGTAACACACATTACGGGAACAGTAACCATGGACACTTTTATAAAGACAAAGAGTTAACTGACAAATGTGGTAACGTTTGTTTGCTAAGAACCACAGGGACCTGACGTTTCGGGGACCTGAAGTCTTATCCGAATTTAGATTAATCGATGTACGATTTCTCTCTCTCTCTTTTTTTCTTCCTCGACACTTCCTCGTCTCACTACTATTTTCAAAACCCGCACCTGGTTCGTCATAAATTCTATTTACGTTATTTTCAATAGGACATTAGTCATTTGTCGTTATATTAATCTTAAAAAGGGGATAAATGAAGGAAATTGTACGTTACCCCCCTTTACTTTTTTTTTTCAGTTCCTGAGTTAGTTTGTCTACCAAGAACTCAATAATAGAAGGGGAACTACAACAAATGTTCTTATTCTCCGAGTAAATTCCTTTCCACTGAGGACCCAAGATCGCTCTGTTCGTCAAGAAATGTTCCTGTCTCTGTTTGTCACCCTTCTTTTTAAGTCTAATATTCAAAAATAATACGTGTAATAATACGGAGTAATTAATTGAGTTGGTGACAGGACCACTGCAAGACCAGAGTGAAGTGTCCTTTTTTAAGCAGACCTAACGGTTCAGTTTGTCTGTTAATGTCCTTCTAGTTTAATACGGATGTAACGTAAGACAGCCCCGTAGTTCGGTTTAAGTACAACTTAAGTATTCTGACCTTATAGGAGTGAGTTTTGTCAAGGCTTCTTGGTTGCAGTGTTCGGTAAACTGCAGATGTGTCTCCTACATAGCTAGAACGGACTCAAAGGAAAGAGTAGTAGTATATTATCTGACTCTCTCTCCCCCGAAAGACTCGTAGTGGTCGACCAATCGAGGAAACAATACAGACTAGGTCGTGTTACACCGTCCCTTTGTGGGGGTGGAGTCCTCGAGGACAGAGGACAGGACCGACCGTCGACAGTGTCGGGAATCTCTGTCGACCCTGTAAACTTCTCTTGCTACCCTTGAGGATCACATTCAAAAGGTGACACCTTAGGAAACAAGACAGACATTAGAACTCCTTTCGAAACGGTTCCTTCTTACCGGTTTCGTCCTCTTTTTTTTTTTTTTTTTCTTTCAGGTGAGTGACTGGACCTTGTAGACTACAAATATCGTAGTCTTTACTGAGAAGTGACCCTATTTATTCTTGTTATCGATTTTACGACAAAAAAAAGAAAGAGAAAAAAAAAATCAAATAAAAAATTAACCTCCTTTTAGCAAAATGTTATAACACTACCAAAGGCGGTATGTTGTTACGGTTAGTAGGTACTAATATGTACAGTGGAGGACGAACTTGATGGGAGGAGAGGGGGATTGGGTGGGGAGATCCAGTAACGTCTTACGGTCCGACCCGAGGAACATAATATATCGTTGAAGAGTATTCGATAAACAAGTGTGTACCATCACATATATTCAGCTACTATGAAAAAGGTCGACAGGGTGAGAGTCAAAGAGGGTAACACAGGTGTCAGGTAAGAGATGTAGACGTAGAGGTAAGGAAGGGACGTTTATCCTAGTAGTTATGGTAAATGTCTACCGTTTGGTTGTGTCCTTTTCCTACGAGTTGTAATCATTTCTAATCTCTTTACGTTTGGTTTCTATGTTATAAAATAAAATAAATAAAAAAAATAAAATAAAATAAAAAAAATTAAAAAAAATTTAAAATTTTAGAAATTAAGAATGTACGCAAGGGTTTGTACTTGGGGGGAGGGTGGAGGGAGGGGTGTTGTAGAGAGACCCAGTAGGGGTACGTGGTCGGGGTTCGTTCGACGTGGGATGCAGTCTGTACCTGACCGCTAAGTTAAGAATGTACTGTCATATGTACAATCTTAAGGGTAAGAGGGTTTAGTAGGGTGGGAGAGGGAGAGGGAGACTCAGGTTTTCAGACCATATGTGTAGACACAGAAAAAAGGACAGAACGTATGTCCCAGCAGTAACGGTAGAAGGATTTAAGGTATATATACACAATCATATGACATAACCACAAATTTAATCTCAACTAAATGGTCACCAGGTCCTGAGTCTTTCTGTCTCATTTTACACGAAATATTCGTGATTTCTCGTTTGTAAAAATTCTTTTAAATTCAAATCTACATTAAATCTTTCGACGAGGGACTAGGGTAAGTCCCGTAAAGAGTAAACATTAACTTCCGTTAATGTTTGGGTTCGAGAAAAGATCTAGTAAAGGGAAAAATCCGTCTTTAAGAAGGTGAGTCTCGGAAAGTAAAGATAAAAAATCATATACACAACTCATGTATCTATGTTAAAAACTGAAATGTAACCTTCGTTTTCAAGATTAAAAAAGAATACTGGTAAGTAGGTAACCTACTCGTAAGTGATATACATGTAAATATTCCGTGTTCTATGTTCTATGTCGAAGGGTTCACCACGTCACCATTTCTGAGACGGACGGTTACGTCTTGTGTGTACTCTTCGCCCAAGCTAGGGACCCAGTCTTTCTAAGGGACCTCTTCCTTTACCGTTGGGTGAGGTTATAAGAACGGACCCTATAAGGTACCTGTCTCCTCGGACCACCCGATATCAGTGTTTCTCAGTCTGTACTGACTCACTGATTTGTCGTTGTTGTTTAATTAATGAAGCCGAACATACACCACCTTTCTTTTTATGTCAGAGACGATAAGGTAAAAGTAATCTTCATCTTTATGTGACCTTTTACTTATTGACAAACCATACTCAAACAGTGGGTCTTATACCTAAATTCAACTTGTGTTGGATTTTAGATACTGAACAAAACGAAATAGAAGACTAGGAGGGTAAAAAGAGTTAAACGACATGTGTAACGAAGAAAATCGAACAGGGTCTTTAACATTGTAGTCAAAACGAGGAAGTTCGATACTTTTCTAGAGAAACCTCGAAGGTTTGAGAGGTATCGAAGTCCTTGACCGATAAGAGTGACTTCGAATAATTAAGTTAATAAATTTACTTAGTTACTATGTATTTACCTTTACATAGATAGACGGATGGATGGATGGTTTTATATATACAGTAAGTCAGACTACCGTTGGGTGAGGTCATAAGAACGGACCTTTTAGGGTACCTGTCTTCTCGGACCATCCGATGTCAGGTACCCCAACGTTTCTCAACCCGTACTGACTCACTGAAAGAAAGAAAGGTCAGACGATGAGTCGCATCATATTTCTTATATTTGATAGACCGTATACATAAAAGAGAGACTAACTGGCTCTACAGATTTTCGAAAATAGTTGATCGGTATTTTACAAATTACGAGTCAGAAGAAGTCTCATAAATAAAACTCTTTGATACTATACCAGACTCTAAAGAAAGAGTTTTCTTAACACAGGACGACTCACCGATCTAATTCCTTTCAATAAATGTTCTGAAGACACTTCCATGATCCACCTTCCCTACGACGACAAAGTGTCGTAGGGAAACAGATCGTGTGAACACTTTCGGTAATACCAAGGACAGTGTACGAACCTCCTTCTCCATCATAGTCTCTCTACTATTTCTACGACAGACGTCATTCCCTGGAGGTTATTAGATTTTTGTAGACAGTGGTTATAAAGATGAAAAATACCGTAAACGTCGAAAAGACGAGAAACACATATAATGGACGTCTGAAACGAAGTGAAAATAAAAAAAGAGTGGACACATTTTATATCTGTAAGACGTCGTCCCAATCCTGTACAGATTCACACGGCAACATACTAAATTTAAGAACCGGAATGGTAGACTCGGGTGTAAGATTGGTTCTGTTCGTTCAGTGTATGCAAGAATGTAATAAAAATTTCGAGGTTGTAATATAAGGGTAAGACTTTATGAAAGGAGGAAGTGACGAAGTTATAATAGTGGGATATTTGAGGACCTGAAGAAGGATTTAAGGTATGAACTGTGACACATAATAGGTATTGGTCTCCTTTCGATTGTATACCTTAGTGTAATATCGACTACAAATCATAATTATCGATTTTGTTTGATTGATATCACTAGTTGGAGTAAGTTTCTTAAGACCTAGTTATCAGTAGGATGTAAAATTCCAACTTTCTCAGTATCGTATTTCTTCCTCTATTTTTATGGTTAGCTTTTCGGGTCCCTCAAAACCGGTGTCGTTAGTCTTGTTTTTTTCTTTACTTTCCTTAGTTCTAACCTTTTTTTCTTCATTTTGAGAGTGACGAACGTCTACTGTACTAGGAGATGTATCTTTTGGGATTTCTGAGGTGGTCTTTTAATGATCTCGATTAGTTACTTATATCATTTCAACATCCTATATTTTAGTTGTGTGTCTTTAGGGAACGTAAGGATATGTTATTATTACTCTTTTATCTTTCTCTTTAATTACTTTGTTAAGGTAAGTGATAACGTTACTTTTCTTAATTTATGAATCCTTGTATAGATGGATTTCTTTGATTTCTGGATATATATCTTTTGGTATTATATGTGTTACCTCATAATGAGTCGACAATTTTTCTTATGTAAACTGAGTCAAGACTACTCTACCTACTTTGACCTCGGCTAATATGTCTCACTTCATTCGGTCTTTCTTTTTGTGGTTATGTCATATGATTGTGTATATATACCTTAAATCTTTCTACCGTTACTACTGGGACATACTTTATGTCGTTTTTTCTGTGTCTACACATATCGCCTGAAAACCTGAGTCTCCCTCTCCCACCCTACTAAACCCTCTTACCGTAACTTTGTACATATGATAGTACATTCTTAGCTTAGTGGTCAGATACAGACTACGTCCTATGTCGTACGAACCCCGACCACGTGCCCCTACTGGGTCTCCCTACAATACCCCTCCCTCCACCCTCCCCCAAAGAGCAAACCCTTTCGTACATGTGGTCACCACCCAAGTACAGTTACATACCGTTTTGGTTATGTCATAACATTTCATTTTATTTCATTTTTTTTTTTTTTTTCTTTCTTTCTTTCTTTCTTTTGGTATTTTGTGACCACTTTCTTTAGTTTCTCCTGTGATTGTCTACCTCTTTCTATGGTACAAGTACCTAGCCTTCTTAGTTATATCACGTTTACTCATATGATGGGTCTCGTTAGATATCTAAGTTACGTTAGGGATAGTTCGATGGTTACCATAAAAAGTGTCTCGATCTTGTTTATTAAAGTGTTAAACATACCTTTATTTTTTTTGGAGTTTATCGGTTTCGTTAGAACTCTTTCTTCTTACATTGACCTCCTTGGTTGGACGGACTGAAGTCCGAGATGATGTTTCGGTGTCAATAGTTCTGTCATACCATGACGGTCTTTCTGTCTTTATATCTAGTTACCTTGTTTTATCTTTCGGGTCTCTATTTAGGTGTGTGGATACCTGTGGAATAGAAACTGTTTCCTCCGTTCTTATATGTTACCTGATTTCTGTTAGAGAAATTGTTCACCAAGACCCTTTTGACCAGTTGGTGAACATTTTTTTACTTTGATCTTATGAAAGATTGTGGTATGTGTTTTTATTTGAGTTTTATCTAATTTCTAGATTTGCATTCTGGTCTTTGATATTTTGAGGATCTCCTCTTGTATCTGTTTTGTGAGAGACTGTATGTATTGTCGTCCTAGGAGATACTGGGTAGAGAGTCTTATAACCTTTATTTTTGTTTTTATTTGTTTACCCTGGATTAATTTGAATTTTCGAAGACGTGTTGTTTCCTTTGATATTCGTTCCACTTTTCTGTCGGAAGACTTACCCTCTTTTATTATCGTTTACTTCGTTGACTGTTTGTTGATTAGAGTTTTTATATGTTCGTTGAGTACGTCGAGTTAAGGTCTTTTTATTTACTGGGTTAGTTTTTTACCCGGTTTCTTGATTTATCTGTAAAGAGGTTTCTTCTGTATGCCTACCGATTGTTTGTGTCCTTTTCTACGAGTTGTAGTGAGTAATAGTCTCTTTACGTTTAGTTTTGGTGTTACTCCATGGTAAAGTGTGGTCAGTCTTACCGACACTAGGTTTTCAGATGTTCGTTATTTACGACCTCTCCCACACCTCTTTTCCCTTCGGAGAATGTGACAACCACCCTTACGTTTGATCATGTCGGTGATACCTCTTCTCACACCTCTAAGGAATTTTTTGACATTTATCTTGACGGAATACTGGGTCGTTAGGGTGAAGACCCGTATGTGTGACTCCTTTGGTCTTAACTTTCTCTGTGCACATGGGGTTACAAGTAGCGTCGTGACCAATATTATCGGCCCTGTACCTTTGTTGGATCTACAGGTAGTCGTCTACTTACCTATTCTTTCGACACCATGTATATGTGTTACCTCATAATGAGTCGGTAAGTTTTCTTATGTAAACTTAGTCAAGGTTACTCCACCTACTTTGACCTCGGATAATATGTCTCACTTAATACGTCTTTCTTTTTGTGGTTATATCATATGATTACGTATATATACCTTAAATCTTTCTATCATTACTATTGGGGTATACGCTCTGTCGTTTTCTCTGTGTCTACATATCTTGTCAGAAAACCTGAGACACCCTCTCCCTCTCCCACCCTACTAAACCCTCTTACCGTAACTTCGTACATATTATAGAATATACTTTACTTAACAGTCAGGTCCAAGCTACGTACTATGACCTACGAACACCGACCACGTGACCCTGTTGGGTCTCCCTATCATGTCCCTCCCTCCACCCTCCTCCCAAGTCCTAACCCTTGTGCACATATGGACACCGTCTAAGTACGATTACATACCGTTTTGGTTATGTTATAACATTTCATTAATTGAAGGTTAATTTTATTTATTTAAATATAAAAATTTTTTCGGGTCCCTTAAAAACAGAAACTTTTATTTTATACAAAGTAAACCTTCGTTAGTGTGAAATAATATGAAAAAAATTCCATCGGAATATAAGATTATTTAGAGAATAAAACTCGAAAGTTCAGTACTTCACCTAAAGGAATCCTATCGTACTACTTTAGTCTCCCATCTAGTCTTGTAATCTAGAGTTAGAAAACGAAATACGGACTTAGTACACGACGTCACCATAGACACAGACTTATGGACCTGTCAGTATACTCCACTTCCCTCTTTTCGAAGAAAGTCCACTTCATATACGAATATGAAGGGAATACGAATAGTACTCGATATCATATACGAATGGGATCTCAGTGGGTATGGTAAGGGTACGAATAGTATGAACGTGGGTCGTGATGGGTGTCACTACCTCGTCGGTACGGACCCCCCTACCTCACATTCCGAGATGAATGTGCATTGTATTAAGACCGGTTCAGGTAGGATCACTTATCTGAGGTCTGGACCTCTCCTGAACCCTCAGTTAGTGACTCTGTCGTTACCTCCTCTGTCCAATCGTAGACCCAACTGTTGTTTAGTTCTTAGTCTAATTTGGGATAGCAGTGGTGAAAGATCGGCACACTGGTACTTACGAAGAGGGAACGGTGCAAAGGAAGGTAGACCTTTCTTGAATATTATCCAACATATTTACCGGTGTCTAAGAAAGAGGAAGGACAGTGGTAGATTGAACCTTACGAGAAGACAAGAGTCAACCTTAACCGGTGGACAAAAGAAACGTGTTACTTTCATATCGTTTGGACTACGTTTATCTTCGACTTTTTGTGAAAGTACAAACCAGTCTACAGAGGACCTCGAGAAACCTCGGTAAATTATGACATGTCTTCTTTCCGTGGAGTTTATCCTGGGTTACTACCCCGACGGTAATACTGTTTGAAGGGTTAAAGTGTTCCCCTATCGTTACAGTATTTATGGAAAACCTCTTTCTCTCCCATCTTACGTACAGTTTTAAAGTAGGAGGCTAAAGGATTTTTAAAAGAAAGTTAACTGAAACTCAAAGAACCGATAATTAAGACTGTTGAACATTACACCATACTGACTTCTTTTACTTTAAAGGTAGATAAGATTAAGGTACTATGAGAAACTGGTATGTCCAGACATTAAGGAAGAGGGTTTGGAAGACACAAAGACTTAAGTCTCAATAAGTCTAATATAGGTTGTAGTGTTTTATGAAGTTTATGACAGACCTCTTCGTGGGGTATTAGATTGTAAGTATAAAAACGGTGTTTTATACATTTATAAATATGAACCGTACTGTGTACTTTTGATATTTAGTGTAGTCAGTCAACTGTACTTATAAACGGTACTTTACGTAAACTAAAAACCTTTATGTCTATTCCCTGACACTTAATGATGTGTAAAACCCAAGATCCTTATTTTAAAAAGGATACTATAACGAGATCTCGACCTCCCTCAAATAAAAGATTTAAACCATCCACACCTGACTAGGATGTATTAGAACACACAAGATAAGTGAGAACTTAAATAATTTTTCCATTTCATAATATAATTTTTCCGATTATGTGACAGATTATGTGACCCGATTATGTTCGGACCGAATCGATGACAATGAGGTAACTCTACGTCGGGTCTGAAATAGTCGGTATCCTTAAGATGAATCCCTCATCTTTGGAAAGACACGTACGCACGATTCAGCGAGTCAACACAGACTGAGAAACGTTGGGGTACCCGATATCGGGTGGTTCAAGGAGACAAATACCCTGTTCTTATGACCTCACCTAACAGTACGGGAGGAGTTCTTGTGAAGACTGTAACTTTACTCATTTTTCGACACCCTCTTAAACTTGAAGGAACCTGAAAACTGAGTGTAAACTAAAGAAGAGACCTAGAATCCAGAGTTTCTCGAAATTAGCAACTTAGAATTAAAGAGGGACCTTAATTTATATTTTTTAGTATCGACCTGAAATTTAGAGAATTAGAACTTACAAAATTCAACTTTCCTTAAATTAGTAACTTGTAATCACAGAGAGATCTTTTCAATATTACAGTTCGTGAAGTGCAAGTTCAAACCAGTGCAAGCGAAAATCCAATAATAGTAAAATAAGACGTAAAGTTATAAACCTATAGAATCACAAAAGTAAAGTAGAGTAGGGGTTCAGACACGATACGATACAACCATATCTCAACTGATCTCAACTAATCTAAGACTAGATAAAATGTTAGAAAATCTTGTTTTTAGATTCGAAAAGTGGTTAATTTAGTCCTTCTATGGGACATCTTAACCCGTCGTCGAGTACTTCTACCTCTGTTGTTACGACTAACAATGGCGTTTCACCCTATCAACGTTAAGACCTACTATCATCCGAATTACCGATTCAGACTATACGATTCCCTTATTTGTAGATCCCTTATAATCTCCCCTTTTACAAAAGGGTTCATGACAATAAAGGAGGTATATCTTCCTCGAGTTAGTACTTACGAGACGTATAAAGACAAAGGGAAAGTGACCGAAGTGGGGGTACCTCATACCTTTTTATCTAGACTGACCATTTAAACCTTTCTTAGATAATTGTATAATATTTGAATCGATGAGAGGAGTAGGAGAACCTGTATTGAACGGGCGTCTCGTGTCGACAGTCAGGTCGTGACGGTGTCGACCCACCCATTTGCAAAGGTCAAGACCCCGAGTCATAATTAATTATGTGGTAAAAAGAAATTCGATAAATGAGGGAGGTTATGTCCTTACGTCCACATTACTCATTTTTACACTATATAGTTAGGACAGAAAGAATAAAAACCAATTAAGGATTTAGCTAAGTCTTGAGTATTCAACCAACCCTTCTGCTGACGATAGTCAACCCACGGTAACTTTTAAAGTTATAGCATACTCAATAAATTGGAGAGAGATGTATGTAGAAATAGAAATATTTCTTCTAAAAACTACTACTATTCATACACTAAATCATGTACATTTCGTAACGGATCACACATCGTTCCTGAGTCATAAACGATAATAGTAATAAAGATAGATCAAACATAGGTTACAATATACCTCTTTAAATATTACAGTCTCTTGGACCCATTCTTCTTTACGTACGGACGGAAGGTTCTTCAGATAATAGACCGGTTCTTCTGTTTAATCTCTCTGATATATGTCGTACATTATATATACTGTACATTAGTACACAAACTGAACAATCGTAGGTATGAGACCCGATACTGTCTATGTATTCTCATTCTGAACCCGAACTGGACTCTTCTGTCCCTCGTAAATTTATCTACCTAGTATTTGTGACAGAAACTGTAAATGAAGACAAAGAAATTAACCCCTCTCTCTCTCTGTCTCTTACACACACACACACACACACACACACACACACACACATACACACACACACACACCACCCCCCCCAGTCAACGAGTCAGAACAGACCGAGAAACACTGGGGTTCCTGATATCGGACGGTCCGAGGAGACAGGTACCTTAAAAAGTGTATTCTGATAACCTCGTCCGACGACAAAGAATGAGGTCCCCAGAAGGACTGGGTCCTTAACTTGGACATAGAGGACGTAACTAAGTAATGGTGACGTGATTGATCCTTTGGGTAATTAATGTCAAAAGAATTTGTGTATAACAACGATTAAAGGATGTACTGAAAAAGAAAGTGGTCTAACTTTTGAGACATTCTCGTTTTTAACTCATAATGACTAAAAAGATAGAAGGTGCGAACATAGGTCCTTGTATCCATCACATACATCCGTACTCACTCGTGTGTGTGTGTGTGTGAGTGTGTGTCCTTGTGTGTTCGTACTTACGTGTGTGTGGGAAACTTATTACTAAGACATTCTTTTTTTTCTCCCTTACTCCTTCTCTTCCTTCCTTTCTAGATAGACTGACTAGGCTTGTCTCCCGACTCGACCCTTACCTTTATCTTCCGGTTAATCTGACAGTCCGTTTTTCTTGCACGTAACACCTTCCTTCTAACTTAGACCCCGAGTTACGAGGGTCTCCTGTTTCCCAGATAATAGGAATCACGTTGCCAATAACCCACGTCCCGTTGTCTAGTTATACGTGGGGATTGAGAGATCACTCCTTCTTAAAGAGTTATATAGTTCTTCGAATCCGAAGTCTCCAAGTTCTGACCCAACCCAGGTTCACAGGAGTACTCTCCTATGATTATGTCAACTCACCTGGGACTCGTTTGACTCTATGTCCTGTCGATGGTTAAGACGTTACGACAAATAAACCCATTTTCCTTTTTGATTACTTATGTAGTAAATTTTAGAGAGGTTTCTTTTGGTGATCTAATGAAATTCACAGATAAAAATCTATTTTCAACTTTGAAGTGTCATAGGACAGTTAATGATAGATCATTATAAAATATGAACCGTGTACCTGTTACGGGTCTAAAAGAAATTTTCGTCATAGAAATCAAGAGTATATGGAGGATCTTATGTGTGCCGAACTGAAGGAGACTTTCCACTGGACGACTAAAACTGATTACTGAGACGATTACTTTCAGTGTTTCTCTGATGGTTGGATTAGCCAAAAGTAAAGGGTGATCCCCCTTTTTTTTTTTTTTGGTGTACGGGAGAGAAAACGTCAAATTACGAAGGGAATCTAGTGTTTCCTAGAACCATCTCTTCGGTCGTGATCTTGATTATATTAACAGGAATACCCTCTGAGAAGGACCGGAGGGGTAGAGGTTCCCGTCGTTGTCACGACCGTAAGTAAGTTCTTACCGTACAGTTGTTAGTAGAAACAAAATATGGAGAAACAGTAGTCATCAATTATAAAGGACCACGTAGTCTTTTCCTAATGTAGAACTACGTGTCCGAAGGAAGAGGATAACTATCGGAAACGTTAAACAGTATTTAACAACCAGTAATTTATTCGTACAGAAAATTTGTGCTGACCGGACCCTTGTCAAATCTGATAGTTAGGAATCTTTTTGGATGGTGAGAAAGGATTCAGTGTAAGGAAAGTCGTCTTGACATAATACAACCCGAAACAAGATAAAGGACGAAACCCGGTTATTACTCCGAAATCACAGGGAACGAACAAAAATTCTTCCTACTGTATAAAGGACGTCGAGAAAGATGTTCATCTGTCGACACCTTTGTAGTGTTATTACTTGGTTTGTAGAACACCCATGGGTTCCGTCGAGGATTTATAAGTGATAGGAAAACAAAGTACAAGACCCTTTAAAGACGATTATTTTGGACCCCTTGGTTCGCCGAAAAGAGTAGGTCCAAGGAACTGAAACCATAGTTGGTACCTGAAAGGGAAACAGTTGAATACATCATTCCATTGTGAACCCGAACCCATAACAAGTGTTATTAAAGTTAACAGAACCTTGTCGGTTAGTAGGTCTCTCGTTTCCAAAATAATCTTATTCTTTTTCTGAACTCCTTTGTATGATATGGATCTATTCTATTGAAAGTTTGTATTACGATACAGTGAATTGAGTTTTTGTTAATTTCGATATTTAACACAAATATTCACTGAAAAGATAGAATTAAGAGTCACCTTGATAGAAAGGACGTGTCAATCCCTCGCATCTGGTATACAAATTGTGGAATGAACGTGTTGTCACATAGAGGGATCGGTAAACAAAATAAAAAAATCTTATTTGATGCCGATCATGAGAACGGACCTTTTAAGGTGCCTACCTCCTCGGACCACCCGACGTTAGGTACCCCAGCGATTCTCAGCCTGTGCTGACTCACTGAAGTGAAACTGAAAAGTGAAAGTACGTAACCTCTTCCTTTACCGTTCGACGAGGTCACAAGAACGGACCTCTTAGGGTCCCCACCCCCTCGGGCCACCCGACGACAGATACCCCAGCGTGTCTCAGTCTGTGTTGACTTCGCTGAATCGTCGTCGTCCTCGTCCCGATCAAGTTTACGTAATGTTAAGGAGAACGACAGAAACATATTAAGATATTACATTTTAAAAGAAGTATACCTTTTGGATATGTTTCAATTACATCCCGAATTACTCAATCATATTTTACTTGAAGTAACAATGGTAATTTTCCCTTTTTTAAACGAAAGTGAAGTCTTCGATAAGGTCAAGATAAAAGAGCGGGAAGTTTAAATTGGTACCGAACGTAAAAGTACCACTAAAGGAGAAGTTGAAAGAAACGTCAAAATAGTGGGTGCACTTTACTTTTTTACTTTCAACGAGTCAGTATGGACTGAAAAATACTGGGATACCTGACATCGGACAGTCCTAGGAGACAGGTACCCTAAGAGATCCGTTCTTATGACCTCACCCAATGGTAAAGGAAAAGGTGCCCTAGAAGGACTGGGTCCCTAGTTTGGGTCCAGAGGGTGTAACGTCCGCTTAAGAAATGGAAGACTCGGTGTTCCGTTCGGGGTAATGGGGACACTCGTGAGGTTATTGGTATCGAAACTAGTAAATTTATTTTATCTATACTAAAACTCAGTGTCAATGGGGGAAATATGGAATGACAAGAAATGTTAAATAGAAACTCGTTCCACGTAAACTATACTTACGGGGGTGTCAGACCTAAAACGACTAACGGTTGTGCTCCAAGTTAAGTTGTGTAAGTAGATAGTAACTCTAAACGATGTTGTACCTAAACTACTCTGTTTAGGAGTAGTCTGAATCAAAGAGAAATAACTCATCCTGATATCCACCACCATACAAATGTTATCTTCCGTAAACTACAGACCAACTGAGAGAAAAACACTACAATCACCGTTGACTACGAACTACTTATCCAAGGAATTATAATACACCCCAAAGGGTACCACAGTCAGATTTAAATAGTAAATAATCTAGTCTTAGAAAATATTCTCTTTGAAGGAGTAGATGTTAACTAATGGATGATCTTTTCAAATATGACTTTTCCTTCCCGTTTACTAAAAAGAACAGTAATTAAAAGTTCTACTATTCAAAAATTCTACTATTTAACAAAGAGTTATTAGAAAACACTACTTGACGACGACGACGACGACGATCCAGTGAAGTAAACACAGGCTGAGACACGTTGGGGTATCTGCCGTCGGGTAGTCCGAGGGGGCAGGGACCCTAAGAGGTCCGTTCTTGTGACCTCACCCAACGGTAAAGGAAGAGGTTACGTCTTTCACTTCAGCGAGTCAGGTTGAGAATCGCTGGGGTACCTGACGTCGAATGGTCCGAGGAGGCAGGTACCCTAAAAGGTCCGTTCTCATGACCTCACCCCACGGTAACGGAAGAGGTCCTACACCGATATCAGGTTGTTTTACAGTAAATGTTTGTATTTCCACCATCCGAATACTCGATATCGAACGGTTGAGAATAAGAGGTAACCTTTAGAACTAAGAATTTCTGTGTCTAGTACCTATCTAATTAGTGACGAGAAAATGAACAGAGCGTAACGTATGTCAGTTGTCAAAGTCTTATTACTATTATTATGATAATGCTCGGTATATGAGTGATTCTGTCAATTTTATCTGAAGTAAACGTCACGTATAAGACTAGGAAAGATATCAACGTGAGATAGATGTAATAGACACCAATCGATAACGGACAATACCCTGAAGGGACCACTGAGTCACCATTTCCTAGACGGACGTTTCGTCTTCGTCCTCTGAGCCCTGACTAAGGACCCAACCCTTCTAGGGGATCTCCTCCCGTACCGTTGGGTGAGGTCGTAAGAACGGGTCCTTTAGGGTACCTGTCTCCTCCGACCGTCCGACATGAGGTACCCCAGTGTTTCTCAGTCTATGCTGACTTCGTTGACTCGTGTGTCGTGTGTAACGCCCAATATAAACAAGAGAGAAAATTAGGAGTAAATCAGGATTAACATGTTGATAGATATATAAGTTAAAAGGAGAGGTCCAAAATAGTTATACACAAAGATTAGGGAAAGAAATAGACTTCGAGTAAGAAACCATTTAAGAAATCCCTGCCGGGTATTCCTTATTATAAAAGACTCGAATAAGTCTAACTACTATTAAAAAGACACGGGGAACAAGAAAGTCCTTTACCGTTGGGTGAGGTCATAAGAACGGATCTCTTAGGGTACCTACCTCCTCGAACCACCCGATGTCAGGTGCCCAGCGTTTCTCAGTCTGTACTGACTCGCTGAAGTAAAAGTGAACATGAAAGGAAAAGGAAAAGAAGAGAATTATAGAATTTGTACAATGAGATAAAAGAAGAGGGTATTTCACAACGACAGTCTATCGGACAACTATTTGATGTGAGAAAGGGAATATTCAGTGTACGACAAAAAGAATGAACGGATAAAGTCTAATCCTTCCTTCGGGCGTGACTATACTGGTAGTCGTGCCTCCTTCAAATGATCTCTTACAGGAGTCCTAATTGTGATCGACCCCCAACCCCCTCCTTTCTTTCCTTTTAACCCATTTCTCTCTTCTACTCGACACTACGCCAGCGTTGTTTCGAAGTGGTTGGGACTTCCCTCGTGACGTCGACCAGAGTTCACCCCTCTCCTTTGACGTAGAAAATTAGGATCTCGACTGGTCAAGGGATCATTCACCTATACCACAACCCGTAACACCGAAAGGAGTCGGTTCGTTCAATGACTTCTCCAGTAATTTTTACTCTAGACAGTTCGTTGTCGAAGTGTCGTCGATCACTTTAAAGTTTTTATTTTGAAATCCAAGTCATTAAAAAGATTTTGTACAGAACTACAACCAGTAAGGTCAAGTCATAAGAGTCTCTGTATTGTATGAGAAAGTTAAACGTCAACGTTCGATAAGGAATAAAGTTCTTTGTATTTAATAACAAAAATTGTAAACAATATGAGAGAACAAAACCAAAGATTGTAGTCCCTGAGGGCAATATGGATATGACCTAGATCTAGAAAGAACGAAAAGAATCAGAGAAGGCAGTAGAGAAGAGGAATTCCATAGTAGACAACACAAATCGTCAAAAATATAAAAAGGACCAAATCGGGAGTAAAGACTTTTATAGATTAGAAGACAAAGAACGCAAGGCAGTGATTTAAATACTTATAAAGATTTAGACTAAAGAGAAAGGGTCAAGAATAAATACAAAAGAAAGAAGATTTACTCCTATTCAAATATCAAATAGGACCCTGGAGGGTCCCCCGCGATGACCATTTCTTGGACGGACGGTCACGTCCTCTGGGTTCTCGGTGTCCAAGTCAGGGACCCAACCCTTCTAGGGACCTCATCCTTTATCTGTGGGTAAGGTCATAAGAACGGACCCTTTAGGGAACCTGTCTCCTCGGATCGTCAGATATCAGGTACCTCAGTGTTTTCTCAGTCTGTGTTGACTTGTGTTATCGGAATATAAGACAAAATCTCGGATAGAAAGACCGTATAAAGGTAACGGACATTCCTATAATAAATAATAGAAAAAAGAAAATTATTAAGACATACTTTAAATTGAAGTTCAGAAAAGACACAAGAAAAAAAAAAAAAAAAAACACTTTGATTAAAAGGGGTTGAAAATCTTTCTTTACACCAAGTCCCTTCGAGAATGAGGTGTCTCCTAACACAATATATGACGAAGAACATCAAAATTTTTTATACCAACAAACGAAGACTCTAAAGGACAGAGAAAAGGAAAAGAGTGAAAATCCTGGAGGGTAATAAAGTAAAGGTAAAAGGGATAAGAATTGTTAGAACTAAGTTGAGGGTCTTCAAAGAGGAAACGTGTACCTGGATGGACATTTCTTCTAAAACATCCAATCAAAACTCTTAAATAACGTTTAAATGATGATGTCTGGGTAACCATAAATGTTACCCGGACAAAGTGATTAAATGTTAATGTAACTCTTTTTGGAGAGGATTAAAGTCGACGAGTAGGCTTTAACCGGGTACTGTGAAGGGTGGTGTGACACACTCGATAAAAATTAAAGAGGAGAAGAGTCTATAAAGACCGATTGATTGTGTATGTTTATGATTTTAATACGTCTAGAACTGACCATCGAACACAAGTAAGAAAATAACAAACTCTTAACACAATAGGTCAAAATAAAATTTTATAGTAGATACCCAAAAAATAAAACGACAGATCAGTTTAAGACAGAAAAAAAGTACAACCCAAAACCTTTCTAATCTTTTGTTACATCGACTATGACGACGGAGAGAAGGTCTCTTTTTAAATTAAACAAAAGATCTACGATTTTCATACTTTGTCAGACTTATTTTACACTTACTTTTTTTCATCTTATTCTCCAGATACCATTCTCTACGTAAAATATAAAGTAATTTTCATCGATCAGAGGTTAAAAATGGGGTTTCCGGTGGTCTGGAAAAATTTCACAAAGTAAAGGATCCAGTTTAAATGAGAGAACATTTGACAAAGTCGGTACTTATTTGAAAATCGAAACGACACTGAGTGAACCCAAGTTGAGACCGATTCGGTACCAAATAAAGACACTTGAACCCCTTACAAACAATTTAAAAGACTCCAAGTGAATTTTAAATTTGTTTTATTATAAGTAGAATACTTAGATTAAAAGGGTCTTATAAAAATGTTAGAGAAAGAGAGTGGAGAGTAGGGGGGTTGTTGGTTATGTATAGTATTTCAGGTTAATGATAAGGAATTATCCAATAAAAACTTAAAAGAGAGAAGTAAAGGAGGTGATGACAAAGTCCGTAGAATTACGGTTGATAGTATAAGGTAAAAAACTCGGTGAATTTATGAGAGGAGTTAATGAACGGTTGTACGAAAAACCGGGGGAGATAAAGGTAAGGAATTTGAGTCGGTCTTATTAAAGTTTTGTGTTAAAACAGTTGGAGAACGAATTTATTTTGTTTATTTTATTATTTCTGTTTAGAAAAGAATTTTAAGAAGTTCCAAAGGGTAACCGACATTCTAAATCCACTTTGAACAAAACGTAATTTTTTTTTTTAGAAAGGAGACAGATATAAAGTCCGAATAGGATGGACCGAGAGAAGTAAACGGTAGAGTCACAACCAGTGTGACGAGACGAAAGACGAGGAACAGGAGTGGTACGAGGAAGAGAAGTCCCTAAAAAGTGTACTAGACAGAGGAGAACTTTATGATAAGAGACGGAAGAAGTGGTTCAATTGAAGATTTCTACGAAGGATAGAGTCACATTCGTAGTCAAAGAGGTCCTTAAAAAAGGACGGGAAGACTCGTTTCGTCTAGTGTATATCATGGTACCTGGAGAAGAAGTTTTGTATGTTATTATCGTGTATAAATAATTTCATATATTGATCACGGAGGTGAGGATATCGCGAATTTGAGGTACTTCTGTTCCTCGTAAAAACAAATGGTAACATTAGGGTCACGTTTCGGACGTACATCATAAATCCTTTCAAAATAATACTTATTTACTCATTTGTTTGTAAAAATTATAACAACACTTCTAGTCTTTTCAAATGAACATAAGACTTAACCACATTCGATAAAACAAAATTGTTCATTAATCAAAGAAAATTTATTTATGACACACGTACGATTCAACGAAGTCAGTACAGGCTGAGAAACGTTGGGGAACCTGACATCGGGTGTTCGGAGGAGATAGGTATCCTAAGAGGTCCGTTCTTATGATCTCACCTAACGGTACGGGAAGAGGTCCCCTAGAAGGGCTGGATCCTTAACTTGGATGGAATGTCGAGAATCCACCTAAGAAATGGTCGACTCTATGACACCAACCCTTCTAGTCGGTGACTAGGGACCCAACCCTTTTAGGAGACCTCTTCCTTGGTTGATGGGTGAGATCATAAGAACGAACCTCCTAGGTACCTGTCTCCTCTGACTGTCCGATGTCAGGTCCCTACCCCGACGTTTGTCAACCTGTGCTGACTCGTTGAAAGTGAAATTGAGAATGCAGAGGACGTAACCCTTTGGGTTTATTTAGAATCATCGGTGGTCTGACGATTTTCATTACCTCAATCATCGAACGAGGGTTAGAAGGATTTCCCGAAGGGTTCACCACGATCACCATTTCTTAGGTGGACGGTGACGTCCTCTACCTTCTCTACACCCTTGAGGGTACCTGTCTCCTCGGACTGTCAGATATCAGGTATCCCAATTGGACGTTTCTCAGCCTGTGTTGAGTCGTTGATTTTGTTGTTGTTTTCCAACCCTTTGTAACAGTACAAATGTCCTGACAAAAACAAACAAACGAACAAATAAAACATCGTTTTACACTAGACTCTGAACAAAAGTAATTTTCGAAAATCACTCTAACGGACACACAAGATTCAGTGAAGTCGGTACAGACTTAGAAACGCTGGGACACCTGACGTCGGGTGGTCCAAGGAGACAGGGACCCTAAGAGGTCTGTTCTTATGACCTCACCTAACGGTCCGGGACACAATAAAAACAGTGATTCGACACAGGTTGAGAAACGTTAGAGTACCTGACATCGGGCAGTCCGATGAGACAGGTACCCTAAAGGGTCAGTTCTTACAACTTTACCCAACGGCAAAGGAAGAGGTTGTCGAAAGACATGAAAAACCGATAAACTCTTTCAGTAACTGTCGATACGGACTCCGTTTTGGTTTCACAAGGACTGGACTTTAAGAATTAGGGATAAACTGTAAACCCCTCTTAAAGGGAGTCCAACATTGTTAATCCGACGAATCCCAAGGTCTCCAAAGACTTGACATACTTCAGTCTAATATCGGAATTTCGTTTTTAGTAGTTTTGGGATTGTCCAAAATCTAAGGACTAACCAAAGAAACGGGATCTAATAACCAACACATTTTCGGACCTTAAGATTCTATTTTCTCACGTTATTTCTTATTGTGTCAAGGACACATACACACTAATGATATCCTTATTTCGTTTATTCATCTTTCCTTGAAGGGAGTAAAAGTTTTTTAGACTCCAGTAACAAGGGATCGAGATATTAACATCGAGGTTTGTTAGGTCTATTAATACTAAATATTACTTGTAAGGGTCTCGTGGACTTCCGACTCCAAGGAACATGGGTCTCACCTACTCAGTGAGAATTGAACAAACACGTTATGACCGTCCTTTTGTTGTTCTAGTATAGAGGGAGAACTCGATTATTATTCCACTGTATGTGAATTAGTTTTATTTCCCGTGACTTTATTAAGTTTCCCCAGTTAGAAGTTTCCTTAGTAATTCTCCACAGGAGAACAATGGTCTTTTTGTTTAAAGTCCTTTTCTATATTATTAGTAAGTCTACTCTAATCACCAAGTTTTACCTTACTAAAGTGAAGGAATTCCTTACAAATTATTCAGACCCCCATAAAAACCAACAGTGATGACCCACGATGTCCGGAGATCGCGTATCCCCATCTCTATGCCTATTCGGAAGACGTAGTGTGTCCTACCGGGGAGTGTTGTACTTTAAGTAATAGGTTGTGTTTTACAGTCATCGGTACGATAACTCTTTGACCCAATCTAGTATCTACTCCTTGTCAACCTCGAAAAAATCCTGGACGGTAGTAGTCTGGGTACGTCCCAAAACTCTGTATTACGGTTCAACGGTTCATCGACTTCGGTTCGATTCGGATTCATGAAAGATAAGATAGTGTGTGAGCAGATTATATTTTAGATCGAAAGAGAGGAGATATTGGATTCCACTTCTAAGTCTTTCCATTTGGAATGTCATGAAGGGACCATCGAGTCGACCATTTCTTAGGCCGACGTTACGTCCTCTGAAACTCTGGGACCATACTAAGGACCCAACCCTTCTAGGTGACCTCTTCCCTATCCGATGTGTGAGGTCATAAGAACCGAAGGGAACAACGAGTCGATAATTTCTTAGGAGGACGTTACACCCTCTGGACTCAAACTAGGGACCCAACCCTTCTGGGGAACCTCTCCCTTACTGATGGGTAAGGCCATAAGACCGGGCCTTTTAGGGTACCTGACATATCAGGTACCCAAGTGTTCCTCAGTCTGTGATGACTCACTGAAAGTGAAAGTGGAAATTTTGAATGTCACTACGTTCTGTAAATTTACTTTTAAATTTTTCAGTGAACTAAAAATTCCGTCCATAAAAACAAGAACATGTAACAGAAATTTTGTCGGAAGGTGTTAAAATACTAAGATAGAAGGAGGTGGGAAGAGAAAGGGATGGAGAGTAATAGGATGAGTAGAGAAGAAGAAAAAAAAAAAAAATTCTATAAAACTACACCTGGTAAAAACATTCAGAAGTAACATAAACAATGTTACAACGAAACAAAATACAAAAGAAAAAAACCGGACCTCCGTACACCCTGGAATCAAAGGACTGGTCCTTAACTTGGGTGCAGTGGACCTAACCTTCCACTTCAGAATTGGTGACCTGTTGGTCTTTTAAGGGAGTAGAGATAATTGTTGAGTCATATATCGGAAGACATCAAAAGATACGAGTATGTCTATATACATACATTTATGAGTCACATTCATAAGTATGTATGTTCACAAAGAAGAAAAAATTGGTTATAAAGAAAAAATGTTCACATAGAAGTATAATACGTATTAAACGATGTTGAACGAAAAGAATGAGTTTTTATAAAGTACCTTTAGACAGTTTCCGTTGAAAATGTCAAGAGAAAGAAGAAAAATTTTTTAGAAAGAAGAAAATTACCACAATTAAGAGAAACTAAATAAGTAAGGAAGAGACTGTCGTATAAAGTAATAAGGTACCATTTTGTAAATTTTTATTATAAGGAGACGTTTATAGTAATACAGGTTTCCAAAAATAAAAGTACTTTATCTCGGAATTTTCACCCTAACGCATAAACTCTTAGATCTTACTTATGAGGTTCATGTAGGTTTCCATTCTGTTCGGAAAAATCTATTCTGTTCTTTAATTTTTAGATTTCTACGAAAACATATATGTATGTATATATATATATATATATTTCTTTACCCTTATGGACATACGTCTAGTTCTTCGTTGTCAATCTTGGGACGTACCTTATTGACTAACCAAGTTCCAACTCCTTCCTCTTGTTGTCCCGACAAACGACAGTGGGACAAACAAATTAGATATACGACTCGTATCGTACTCTTTACGGTCCGACCTATTCAATGTTCGACCTTAGTTCTATCCACCCTCTTTATAGTCGTTGGAGTCTATACGTCCACTATGGTGAGATTGCCGGATTTCGTCTCTCCTTGATTTCTCGGAGAACTAATCCCACTTCCTCCTCTCACTTTCTCGGTCGAATTTGGGTTTGAATACCGTAGACCGGGGTAATGAAGTACCGTTTATCTTCCCCCCTTCTACCTTCATCACTTTTTAAAGGAGAAGAATCCGAGATTTTAATGACACCTACCCCTGTCCTCGGTACTTTAATCTTCTGTTAAGGAAGAACCGTCCTTCACTTTCACTTTTACCTCAGAGAGTCAGTACAGTCTAAGAAACGCTGGGGTACCTGACATCGGATGGTCCTAAGAGGTACCCTAAAAGGTCCGTGTTCATGACCACACCCAACGGTAAAGGAAGAGGTCCCCTAGAAGGGTTGGGTCCCTAGCTTGGGCCCAGAGAACGTAACATCCGTTTACGAAATGACAGACTCAGTCGGATCTGTCACACAATTTTTCGTCTCTGTAATGAGACGGTTGTTTTCAGACATATCAGTTCCGATGCCAGAAGGGTCACCAGTGTATGCCAACACTAGGTATTCAAGGTATTCATATCTTGACATACTTGGTATTTCTTCCGTCTCGTGACTTGACTACGGAAGTTTGACACCACGACTCCTTCTAAGGTCTCTCAGGGAACCTCTATTTTCGTTCAGTTAAAATTCCCCTTAGTCGGGACTTACGAACGACCTTCCTGACTACGACTTCGACTTTGCGGTTATAAAACCAGTAGACTATGTTTATCGACTGAGTAACCTTTTCAGGGACTACGACCCTTTCTAATTCCCCTCTTCCTCTTCTCCCACAGTCTCCTTCTCTACTGACCTACCGTAGTGGTTTCTTTACCTGTACTTGAACCTGTTTGAAGCCCTCTACCACTCCCTGTCCCTCCGGACCATACGACGTCAGGTGCCTCAATGTTTCTCAGTCTGTGCTGACTACTGACTTGTTCTTGTTGTGTATGTATATATTAAAATTTACAATTAATCTTGAAAATTTAAAAAATTAATTGTTACACACACCTTTTATGTTTGTAACAGTTGTTTACTAATAAAAACCTTTTACATTGTATCTCCCACTCGTTTTCCTTTATAATATTATAAATTTATCGAAAAATTGAATGGTCTTTTAAACTATACTCTGTGCGTCTCCGTTGAGTAACTTTTAGTATACGTTTACCCGATGGTTTGTGGACTCTTCTACAAGATTAAGACATCTTCGGTGTATTAATGTTTTAGATCATCGTTACATGAGAGACAAACTTGGGTTCTCTGACCATTTCCTATATTTCCTAGTATTGTGGACGACCTCCCTTACACTCCTTTACTTATAAGAATACGTGAGAACCACTATTGCGTTTTAAAATTTCGGCAAACCTTTTGTCGGATCGAATTAATTTTTTTATAGTATAGAAGAGTGTCTTCGTTGATAACGATTTCACCAAACATTCTGTCGGGTCGTCCTTCGTCCGAAGAGTCCACCGCCATCACCATTTCTTGGACGAACGGTTACGTTCTCTGTGTTCTCTGCACCCAAGATAGGGACCCACTCCTCCTAGGGAACCTCCTCCCGTACCGTTGGGTACGGTTATAAGAGCGGACCTTCTAGGGTACCTGTCTCCTCGGACCGTCCGATGTCAGGTATGCTAACGTCTCTCAACCTGTACTGACTTCGTTGAATCGTGTCGTGTCGTGTCGTCTTTCCTTAAGATAAGTATTAAATTTCACGTTCATTTTTCCTTTTTACTTTCGGTCTTTACCCAAAACTGATCACATGTGTGGAACTGGTCACATGTGTGGATTGGAGGAGTCACCTACCAAGACGTTAACATAGAGAAAGGACTCCACGACCTGGGAGATCGCTTTCAGATCACTTTCACTTTCAGTGAGTCAACTGAGAAGCGATAGGGTACCCGATACGTCAGGTACCTTAAGAGGTCCGGTCTTATGACCTCACCCATCAGAAAGGGAAGAGGTCCCCTAAGGGTTTGGTCCTTAACTTGGGTCCAGAGGACATAACGTCCACCTAAGAAAAATGGTCGACTCGGTGTTCCCTTCGGGTTCTTATGACCTTACCCTTCGGATAGGGAAGAGGTCTCCTAGAAGGGTTGGGACCTTAACTTGTCCCCAGAGGACGTAACGTCCACCTAAGAAATGGTTGACTCGATAGTCCCTTCGGGTTTCCAACCGAAGAGTCCTCACCCTAAGCTTGGGTGTGGAGGTTCCCTCTGACGTTGGACTTGCGTCGTGGAATCTAGCGAGCAGGTAGGACTCTCGTTCAGACGACGACAACGACGATTCAGTGAAGTCAGCACAGGCTGAGACACGCTGGGGTCTCTGCCGTCGGGTGGTCCGAGGGGGCAGGGATCCTAAGAGGTCCGTTCTTGTGACCTCACCCAACGGTAAAGGAAGAGGTTACGTACTCTCACTTTTCACTTTCACTTCAGCGAGTCAACACAGGTTGGGAGTCGATGGGGTACCTGACTCTCGTTCAGATCTTGACCACATTAGCACCACCCCTTTTGTGCAGACTGTGGGGTGTACTTTTGACACTCAACCACCATAAGGTCTGTGTTTCCGTCCTAAGTCACAACGAAATCTTCACTCTTTTGGTAGGTCACGCACACTTAAGATTAAACCCCCATTTAGCCTTTAGTCGTGGGTACCCAGACTTCTCACCTTCCGTGTCCTTCGTTACTCTCTTACCAGACCTCGTAAACGGTGTGGACTCTACGATAGGAAGTTCGGGCCACTTGACCAAGTCGGATCCTCCCAGTACGGGTCACTTCTTTTCTCAGGACCCACTCGTTTTTCGCTTAAGTACTTACCACGAACTCTCCAAGTAGAGAACAAAAGGGTGAACTAAATTCACCATCCGAGTGTTTGGACCTACCACAAAACTTTCAGTAAAGTCTTCCTTCTCTTGAGACCATGACCTCGTAATCTTACATATATGTGACTCTGACCGAAACAGTTGAGTAAAACTGAACTTACCCCTGTCTAAGGTCATGTCTCATAAACTCCTACAAGACTCTTTAAAGGTTTGGACCTAAACCCTACTCGACAGAGTATTCTCATTTACAATAACAATTCAACTAGTCATCACAGATTAAGAAACGATGGGTTACCTGATATCGGACGGTCCAAGGAGACAGGTACCCTAAAGGGTCCGTTCTCATGACCTCGTCTAATAAAGGAAGAGGTCCCCTAGAAGGGCCTAATCCCTAACTTGGACGCTGAGGACGTAACCGTCCACCTAAGAAATGGTGACTTGGTGGTCCCTTCGGGTTCACAAGAGATGGTCCACATTTTTGCTATCGATCACCCTTCAACGATGTATCGTGTCCCTCGAATCGAACCACGAGACGTCACTGGTTCGTCCCACCCTACCCTCCGAGTTCCCCCTCCCCTATATTCATATCAACTATGTGAAACGCTGGTACCCCAACGTTTCTCAGTCTGTGCTGACTTACTGACTTGACTGACTGACTACGTGAAACAACACGTCGTCTTTAATTGTGTTGTAACATTTCGTTAATAATTTTTTTTTTTTTTTCCGAAGGGTCCACCGTGATCACCATTTCTTGGAGGACGGTTACACCCTCTGTGTTCTCTGGGTCCAAACTAGGGACCCAACCCTTCCAGGGGACCTCCTCCCGTACCGTTGGGTGAGGTCACAAGAACGGACCTCTTGGGGTACCTGTCTCCTCGGACGACCCCGATGTCAGGTTTCTCAGTGTTTCTCAGTCTGTGTTGACTTCGTTGAACCACGTATGTGTTTTCTTACTTTCCTTAATTTACAAGAAAGTCCTTGTTGCACTACCCGAAAAAAGTTAGTACCGACAAAGTCTTTTACACTTATATATGTTAGTCATACTCATATCCCCTTGTACATTCCTATTTAGTACAAAGTCCAGTCGAGACTACCCCTCTATGCTGATAGGACTTCAGGAAATAGTGAAAGGCACAAGTGAGATGAGGGTCCGGTCTACGGTCGTAACCGGGAGGTCTCGACCAAGCGTCGTGTCCCACACGTCGTCCGGTGACTTGATATATTCCTTCCCCCCGGAGACGAAGGAGGTAAGAAGAAGGATTAATGACGACTTGTCGGATGTGTGGACGGTTTTATTAAACTTTCCTCGAACCACAATCTCGTTCCAAGCTCGGTACATGCCTGATTGTTACCCCGGGGTTATACGTCCGGGCAGAGTCGTTAGTGACTCTAAATACTATAATTATGGGTGTTAAAGAGTATTTTCGTTGTCTTCCGCACGAAGGATATACAGTCACCTTGAACCGAACCTAGGGGTCGAAGCCGAGGATATTAGTTTCGGTTATTCCGGTGGGAGGAGGGGTGACCTGTCTCTGCTCACACAACTGTTAACAGGGGACAGAACCCCATCGGTGAGACAGAGCCTGTAAGGAAGAGGGAACTGTGACATCACTCGGTTTGAGACAGTAAAGACGAATCCCAGTATGAATCGTCCTTCTACAATTGGCATTCTGAAAGATTCAGATTCCCGGGGCCCTTTTTGAACCGACTTTCAGGTCCAAAACTCCTGTAATCTGAGTCTTACCTATACAACTGTCTAGCACACGTCGGTCCTTATTTGGACGAAAACACGTCGACTCAGTGTTCTGGGAAACCAAGTGAGCAATTATTGACTTTTGGGTCATTATTCAAGGTATAAAGTGCTCGTCTCAGAGCATGGTCTCTATAAAGAGGTAGTCACACGTGTACGAGACCTGAATATATAGTATAAACATTACCGACGTCCATATAAGACTCGAGAAGTACGAAAGAATCCATGGTCTACACGGACGATGACTATTACAAGTCTACAGAGTGCGGAAAGATCTCACCCCCCCCCCAAACGAAACTAAGAAAAGATTGTGTTTTGTGTCTAGAATTTACCTTAATCACAAAGTGTGCTGTCTGACAAGATACCGTGATGATATTAGCTTGTCAACAGTTTTTAGGTGAAAAACCTACTTCTTCTGAACCATCTTCCCAAAGTAAGAAATCTTCTCTACAATGAAAGTACTCTTTGCTCTCTTTTTTGTTAATGGTAAAATTTACTTTGTTTCTTTTAGTCCGAGACCTTTTGAAGACAATCAAGACGTCGTTTCCGTTGAAAATTTTCAACGGTTCTCTGAATTCAATTTCTCTCTCCTAATTGTGTTTGTACAGTGCCAATACACTGTCTATCCTTGACACTTTAAGATCGGACATCTTTAAAATTCGTCAAGAGACCCTTTGATTTTTAGATCCCGTCCTGAAGGTAAAGATCGTCGTACCCCTCGTCTATATTAAATCTTGTTATAATTGTTCTTTTTCAAAATTTACGTCATGTTTAATATGAGGTTACATAAACTCAGATTAAGTATCCCAAATACCTCTTCCTTTACCGTCGGGTGAGGTTAAATGAACGGACACCTACCTCCTCGGTATCCCAGCGTGTCTCAGTCTGTGCTGACTCCACTGAATTGTACGTACGTACGTAACCTTTTCCTTGACCGTTGGGTGAGGTCATAAGAACCGACCTCTTAGGGTCCCTGTCTCTTCGGACTACCAGACGGCAGATACCCCAATGTGCCTCAACCTGTGCTGACTTCACTGAATATTCGTCGTCGTCGTCGTACCCCGAATGTCGTATTACTTATATAATTGGTTAATCATTGTATTTTATCATTCTACCATTAGATTCAATTCAATTCCAAAAGTTTTAAGGAATTTGATAAGCCATTATCTTAAGTTTCATCAGTAATTAATATCTATCATCATAGATATATGTATCTTTTAAAGATATTAACGTTTTTTTAGGTCTCATATACGGAAGACTTTTAATCCCCATTTGTTGTAGTTTGTAATATTTTATTCGTTCCTTTACCGTTATTTGTCTCTCTTTTGTCTTATCTTTGGAATGTCACTCAATCTCGATATAGTTATAATTACTTTAATAGTACTATTTACAATTAACAAAAATACAAGTTTCTGTTTCTAAGATTCGATTTTATATAGAAAGATTAAATTTATAGAATATAAATGTTATCTATAGAGGTTGTAAAGATTCTAGAGATTCTGTAGAGATTTTGTCGATTTTCAAAAGGGAAAATCTATCGAGTCTGCCATTTTCACAGACGGACGTTATGCCCTCTGGGTCCAAACTAGGGACCCAACCCTGCTAGGGACCTCTTCCTTTACCGTTGGGTGAGGTCATGAGAACGGACCTTTTAGGGTACCTGTTTCCTCGGACCATCCGATGTCAGGTACCCCAGTGTTTCTCAGACTGTGTTGACTCTCTGAAGTGAAAGAAAGAGATTTTGTATTCCTGTGTCTTTTCTAATTTCATTTAATTACCTTTTTTATAAGATCTGTAAGTGGTTAGTCTCCTTTTGAACATTTTAAAATAACAGTCTTTCTATTCTGAAATTGGTCTTCGTAATAATTTCTATTTCTCCTAATGATATATTGTAAAATCGAAATTCAATAGTCCCTTTATTTTATGTAGACTAGAACATTAAAGGATTATTACATCAACGTTTACATATTTATTTTTTACCGTCTATGTGCTTCTCTTTAAATATCTAAATGGTAACTCTCACATACATATACTCATATATCTATATATATGTATATATATAAGTCATCTGTTCTTAAATCACTTCAATATATAGTTATATATATCAATATATAGTTATATATATCTGTCGATGAGATTTATTAATCTTTTATTATTAATAAAGGTCATGAACCTAGTAAATGTTTAAAATTATAGTGGATCCTATATTTCGTTAAGATGATTTAAAGTTTTCAATCATCGTATGTCTAAGAGAAGAGACCGGTGTTACGTCAATTCTATCTGTATTTATCACTTTTCTATTGAAAATTTGAAATCTTTAAGTATTATTCAGTTTAGACTTTATTAAACTCTTTGTATTATGTATTGTGTCCTAATCTTATATTATGTCTTTTTCTTTTATTTGTAAGACGTTCAGATATCATTATATTTATTAAATAACTTATTTATTTATCCCCTTTTTTCTATTAGACGAAAAGTCTTCCTTTTATTAGATCTATGAGAGGGATGGGGGTAGGACGTTACGTTACTCTGTATGGAGGAGTGAGACATTTCCACCTACCACACCCCAATAAAGGAAGATTTCTCGTGTCATACCTTGCCCCGTTTTTATTATTGAAGGGTCACCTCTTTAGACTGTCTATAATAAAATTCGTCCACTAGTTCCATTTGTAGTAATTATTATTCAGTACAGTCATCGTACATAAAACTATACTACACTACTTTTACCATGAAATGGAAGAGTGTTTTGAGTATTGGAGTCGGACTGGTACTTTTTTTCAGTCTGTTTAGGTTTAACTTCTCGTAAGATACTTTCTGAACTGGGCATGAGAAGTTTTGACAGTTTCAGTAGTTCTTTGTTCCTTTCAGATTGTTTACCAGTGTTACGTCTCCTGGAATTTCTTTCTACTTTTGACTTAAATTACACTACAGGTCCTACCCTAAGACCTTGTCCTTTTTTATCCATTTTTGATTCCTTTACACTTATTGCGTATTTGAAATATGAAAAAATAACCAAGTAGTCAAAACTGTTTACACGGTAACATTGTATTTACAATTACTATCTCCTTGAACCCACGTCCTATATACCTTTGAGAAACTTAAGAGACATGATATTAGAAACTTTGAAAGAATATTTAAATTTTAATAAATTTTATTCGTAAAATGAAACTTTTTTAGACACAAACCTTTATTATTTTAAACATTTTTAAGTGTTTTAAGAATATCACCTGTAATCTTTTATGAACCTTGTCTTATTAATACTTTTATGGTGTAAGCTTCTAAATACCTTAAATTGACTTTGTTAACAAATTCTTTCATATTTTCGAATTTACAAATATGATACTTTCCTCTTTCAGGGTTTGAATTAATCGGTTTATGGGTTGAAAAGTTCAATCTTTTACCAGTTATATTATTTGGAATGAGTTCATCTTCTTCCTTTATTATTTCCATTCTTATCGTTAGTAACTTTAACTTTGGGTAATTTCTTCTTTCCTATTCGTATCCGTTTTGACTAAGAAACTTTTATAAACTTGTTACCGTTCTATCTGAACCCTTTTTTTCCTTCTCTAGAATTATTTGTTACACTGTTTACTTTTCTTCTGTATTGACGTCTCTAAAAAAAAAGTTCATTTTATAACACTTTTCAAGTACGGTTATATAAAATTTTAGATGTACTTTAACTGTATAAGGACTTTTTGGCATTTAAAATTTTTGATTAAGTTCTTCTGTACTCCGTGTTTTACTAAAATCTCTACTCACTAAGTTTAAAGATTCTTTACGTTTTGAGTCAAACATATGATTTATAAAGTTTCTTATCTTTTTACCTCTGTTGAGTGAGGGTTGATTAGAATACTCCGAACATATTGGATGTATTGATTGGTTACTATTCCTGTTGAACTGTTCCCTGAGTCTGTTCGAGATAAATATTGTGTCCACGTTTTGTGATTCCTTTTATAATCGTTTGTCTAAGGAAATAGAGTATTTTGTTTATGTACCGGTGATTAAACTTACACGCCGTCTTTACGTTCTAACCAAGTGACAATTTTTTAGATAATTACACCAAGTGGTGTACTTGTTTGGTTCGTTTGTTTTTATAGTATACTAACGAAGTTACATATGTCTTTCTTGTGTGTTATTATAAGTTATGGTTAAGAAATATAAATTTTTAAGGATTCATTTGGTTCTCATTCCTCACGAAAACGTTGGACTTTTTCTACGTGAATGTTTTATAATTTCTTTAGTGACATATTTATCATTTTGTGAATTCCGTAAGAGAAATTTTAATCATTATTCTGTACAGAAGGGTGAGAGTGTTTAAGATAGGTTGTAATTGAATCTCCAAGATAGGTTATATTACTGAGTTTATTTTTATCTACGTTGACAACATTCCCTTATTTTTTATAATAAAAGTCTACCGTAGTATAAGATGTGTCTTTAGGGTCTTCTTAGACGTCTATGAAAATCTGAACATTCTTTCAATATGTTCAAAAGATATATAAGGTCTATGTCAATCTTTTACGTCACAACTCTGTAATAAATATCGTAGTTAACTTGTACATTTTATGAGTACCTATTTCCATTTTATACACATACTTCAAATATTTATACATAACCTATCAAAATTTATGGGTTAACTTACTTTTATATCTGTTACAGGTACTAATTGTTACGAATTATAATATTGATACAGAAAAGAGGTGTACAAATTAACTAACTAAATTATGATCAGAATAGTTTTAGTATCTCATAAAAAAAATTGATCTTGAACTTTTGGACTAGGATTTTACATATACTTTTCATTTCCCGGTTCTTATCAGTTTTCCCAGAACGTCTTCCGTTTATTCCTTCTAAAAGAGTTAGTCTATAAACCTGTAGACACATTTGAAAGGATCTCTACGACCCAATATGACTTTGTCGTAATCCTTCTCGCTACTTGTACCGTCTACAGACACTATATCTACTTGTTTGTCGTTGAACTACAATCTGTTTACACTGTATCGTGGACTACTTATTTTTAACTACGACTTTTTAATCAAAGTTGTACCTTTTTTAATTTCACCTTAAAGTATGTGGTCATTTTTATTTTTTTTATATAGTGTTCGTAATTGTCCCTACCCAGGGAGTTCGCACTGTGACTCACTTTCTTTTCGTTCAAATCCTTTTTTATATATACCATACTCGTAAAAAATGTATTTTGCTTTGTGTATTCTTCTCCACCGTTCTTATGTACCTTCTTGCCATGTCTTTTCTAGAAGTACTGGGTCTATCAGTACTACTACACTAGTGATTAGATCTCGGTCTGTAGAACCTTACACTTCAGTTCACCCGGAATCTTTCGTAGTGATGCTTGTTTCGATCACCTCCACTACCTTAAGGTTAAGTTGACTCGACAAAGTTTAGGACTTTCTACTACGACACTTTCACGACGTGAGTTATACGGTCGTGTAAACCTTTTGAGTCGTCACCGGTGTCCTGACCTTTTCCAGTCAAAAGTAAGGTTAGCGTTTCTTTCCGTTACGGTTTCTTGCGAGTTTGATGGTGTGTTAACGTGAGTAGAGTGTACGATCATTTCATTACGAGTTTTAAGAGGTTCGGTCCGAAATCGTTATGTACTTGGCACTTGAGGGACTGTAAGTTCGACCTAAATCTTTTCCGTCTCCTTGGTCTCTAGTTTAACGGTTGTAGGAGACCTAGTACCTTTTTCGTTCTCTCAAGGTCTTTTTGTAGATAAAGACGAAAGAACTGATACGGTTTCGGAAACTGACACACCTAGTGTTATTTGACCTTTTAAGACTCTCTCTACCCTTATGGTCTGGTGGACTGGACGGAGAACTCTTTAGACATACGTCCAGTCCTTCGTTTGTACCTCGTTGTCTGACCAATGTTTATCCTTTTCCTCATGCAGTTCCGACATATAACAGTGGGACAAATAAATTGAAGATACGTCTCATGTAGTACTCTTTGCGACCTGACCTTCTTTGTGTTCGACCTTAGTTCTAAAGGTCCTCTTTATAGTTAGTGGAGTCTATACGTCTATTGTGGTGGGAATACCGTCTTTCACTTCTCCTCGATTTTTCGGAGAACTACTTTCACTTTCTCCTCTCACTTTTTCAACCGGATTTCGAGTTGTAAGTTTTTTGCTTCTAGTACCGTAGGCCAGGGTAGTGAAGTGCCCTTTATCTACTCCTTTGTCACCTTTGTCACAGTCTGAAATAGAAAACCCCGAGGTCTTAGTGACGTCTACCACTGACGTCGGTACTTTAATTTTCTGCGAATGAGGAACCTTCCTTTCAATACTGGTTGGATCTATTGTATAAGTTTTCGTCTCTGTAATGAAACGGCTGATTCCAGGTAGATCAGTTCCGATACCAAAAGGGACACCAGTACATACCTACACTCTCAACCTGACACTTCTTCCGACTCGTGGCTTCTTAACTACGAAAACTTGACACCACAACCTCTTCTGAGAACTCTCAGGGAACCTGACGTTCCTCTAGGTTGGTCAGGTAAGACTTCCGCTAGTCGGGACCCTAAAGAAACCTTCCTTACTACGATTTCGACTTTGAGGTCATGAAACCGGTGGAGTACTCTTCTCAACTGAGTAACCTTTTCTGAGACTACGACCCTCCCTAACTCCCGTCCTCCTCTTCCCCTACTGGCTCCTACTCTACCGACCTACCGTAGTGCCTGAGCTTCCTGGACTCAGACTCACTTGAAGGCCCTCTACCACTACTTGTCCCTCCGGACCGCACGACGCCAAGTACCGCAGCGTTTCTCAGCCTGTGCTGACTCGTTGACTTGACTTGACTTGACTTGACTTTGTGTATATTATTTAATATAACAAATTCCTGAAAACGGGAGTTTTTTTCTAATCTTCTTAGTACTTGGGGTGTAAGTTTTATCATTAAGGGGTTTATTAATAGACAAATATGTGACGTCGGGGACCACATAGTGTCTATCACTGGTCCGTTTTACCTAAGACGAAGAACGATATGTCCCTCGTGAGCAAATTCTACGACCCATTACCTCAACAGGTCTCCCAAGGTCCTTTCCGTGAACTCACCGACCCCTTAGGGTTCCATCACCAAGATAATTACTACATATTGATGAAGTCCATACCAATAGAGTTACACGTGATCTATTCGTAATCGGGACCTTCTTTACGACTCTGCATATCTCTCTCCTTCACTATCCTTTCTATGTATCCTTTAAGTCTCAAGAACCATTGCAAAGTAGAAAGTGTGATCTTCCTTTAAGTAAAGTAAAGTAGTGGTAAAAATTGTATGTTTTTATAAGTAAACGTGTATACTATATCAAGGGTTATTAGTATTTTGACTTTGATGGATATAATGACAGTCGTCAATTAAAATAAGTCTTATTTTTACGAAGTCTTTATCGTGAACTTATAAACTTCATATCCCACTTTTCCTTAACACGAATTTCCAGCTAATCACCTCTATCGTGAAGGAAGAACATACAAATTAGGGGAAGAAGGGACCATACTCAGGTAGATCAAGATTCGAAGTGGTAATGGGTAGACAACCACTGAGTGTTCAAACGTAGGAGTCGACGTTGAACTCGAGGTCTAGACTGATTGAGGACGGACGGACTGTAGACGTGTCTGAAGGACAACCGTAGAGTTGACTTGTAAGGAACAGGTGACAGAAACTCTTCCACACGTAGGTCTTTCAGATGACCCCTCTGAGAAACCTATTTTTGGGTATCTTCTCACCTCTTACATACCATCTCCTCCACCCAACTTCCCACAACATAAATGTCGTCTCCGGGGTCAACCAGACTGATCGTCCAAACTTCGATCTACCGGGAAGTCTCAAGGGCACTGAACTCCTTCCCCAGACTCTTAAATATAGGGTGGTAACTGACCAAGGATCAACCACGATGACCATTTCTTGGGTGGACGGTCACATCCTCTACATTCTCTGCACCCAAGGTAGGGGACCAGCCCTTCTAGGGACCTCCTCTTTTGCCGTTGGGTGAGGTCATAAGAACGGGTCTCTTAGGGTACCTGTCTCCTTGGATCACCCGATGGTAGATATCCCAACGTTTCTCAGTCCGTGCCGACTTCACTAAATCGCGTGTACGTGTGTGGCAATTGAGGATAATGAAGGTCCCCTAGACGAGAACTCACCCACTGAGAGAAGTCAACTCCTGTTAAGAACCTCTATTTAGACTCTCGACAGTCGTCTTAGAAAGGGTAATGACTTCCTTACCATCGACGGAATTAGAATTTCTCTCCTACCTCCGTCTTCGTGCCGTAGGTCAGACCGGTAGGACGAAGAGAGAGGAAGAAGGATGAGGCCAGGTAAGGGACACAAGGCCGGAACGAGTACCGTCGGAGTAGGGTCTTAAAGACCACTCGCCAAAGACCGTCCTTCTTACCCAAAGACGGAAAACTCATAGGTAGGAGATGGGCCTTCTCTCAGTCTGTGTAAGAGACTGTTTAATAATCTACCGACTCCACAATGTAGTTACTGATCGGCCATGTTTTTCCTAATTCCTTTATAGTCTAATAGTCTTTTGAGTGACGATTGTGTTAAAAGTCCCACTGTTCCTCGTATTTCACACAAAAGGAGAGGGAGGAGTAATTTAGGTAGATTCTAGTGAATTACGTCAACTATGATACCTACGTGGAAAGACCAAATGGAAGAGGGACGGGAGGAAGTCTCCTCCTTCAGAAGGACCGGAGAGTAGGGCAGACAACAAAGGGAGTGGAAGTCAGACAGAAGGTTCGACGGTGTCTAGATGCAGTACTTTCACCCGGACCGTCACAGTGAGGGAACGGTCTATAGACCACCAACCACGGATCGCGATAGGACTTTACCATCGCATGTTGTCGTCCTTGGTCCCTTACGCTTCCGAGGTGGTCCCGCCCGGTCATCCCTCTCTTGTAGGACCGTTCAGGGAAGTGAGGTTCCTGACTGACGTCAGTAAACAGACTCCCGAGTTTTTCCTAAGGAGAAAGAAAACCGGTGTCACGAACCTCCCGTAGTCCCGAAGTCTGTCTGAGGTCCACGGTCCCTACTTCACAGACAGAAGTCGATTTTCTAGTCATCAGGTAGGGGAATGGGACTGGTGTCACGAACGAGGTCCTGAGCCACACACTGACTTAGACCCTGAGTCACGGAGGACCCGGTAAATCGAGAGTCGGCTGCCCGAAAAGATCGACCCACAAACTACTACAGGGAAACTCCAGTACCGTTGTCTCGTTCCTTTCTGTAACAGTGGTCCTCAGACTCTCGGTTGGAGTCTGGGTATGGTTCTACTTACGACCACTACCGTAAAACAATGACTTAAGTTGGATACTCGAAAAAGTAAATACGTTAGGTTTTATAAGAGAAAGATAAGTTTGGTAGGTACGACGTACAAGACAACGAATATAGGATTTCTCAGGACTCACTATTTCAGTACCAAGTGATAAAAAATTTGACATTTCGTAAAAGACTTACATCAATAATGTATTATTGAAGATACGAGGAAAAGTACTATAGTTCTTGATAGTTTTATAAAAGAAGTTAAATGAAAAAGACAGAATTAAAGAATGATGAAGACAGGGTACATGTATACAAAGTGGGTACGATAAGATACAAAGGAGGGGTTTTTATATTAAGGTATAACAGATATAAAAGTAACATAAGAAGTAAAAAGGGGTTTTATGGAAGGGGATGGAGTACCGACCGGTATTCAAGTAACATAAGATTCCGGTTCGAGTTTATGAGGGATCACACACTATCTTAGTTGGGAGACTCGATGACCTCAACCCAAGGATAGTGACATTTAGGTATCATACTATTAAAACCACTCAACTCCCTAGAGTAATTTGTCTCTTGTCGAACTCCCGATCCGGGTACAGGTAAGTAAATGGACGGGTAATAATTCACGACCGATACCAAAAAGGTCGTCAGTACATACCTACACTCTCAACCTGAGACTTCTTTCGACTCGAGACTTCTTAACTACGAAAACTTGACACCACAACCTCTTCTGAGAACTCTCAGGGTTCCTCTAGATTGGTCAGGTAGGATTTCCTCCAGTCAGGACCCAAAAGTAACCTTCCTGACTACGACTCCGACTTTGAGGTCATGTGACCGGTGGAGTACACTTCTCAACTGAGTAACCTTTTCTGACACCACGACCCTCCCTAACCCCCGTCCTCCTCTTCCCCTACTGTCTGCTACTCTACCGACCTACCGTAGTGACTAAGCTACCTGTACTCAAATTCACTTGAGGTCCTCGACCACTACCTGTCCCTACGGACCGCACGACGTCAAGTACCCCAGCGTTTCTCAACCTGTGTTGACTCGCTGACTTGACTTGACTTGACTACAAGTTATTCGTAATTAACTAACTTAAGTACTTACTGGAGGAATTTATCTTTTGTCGTTCTACTTACATTTTCGAAAATCAACCTCTTAATCGGTTTCGAGCCATTTATCTACTTTGATTTAAAAGAACTGGGACATGTCCGAAATGTCCCCAAGAAGGACGAAGAATAAAAGTGTCAAAATGTTTTGACAAGGAAAAGTTTAGTCTCATTGACCGGGTCTAAACTTCGGGAGTTTTTTTACATTTAAAGAGAGGTGACACAAAAGAACGGATCATTCTTTTTTTTTTTTTTTTCTTTCTTTGTGTAAGTGAACCAGAAAGTTGATACCGATATTGTACATGAGACCCTATAAATTCCTACCAAAAGTCTCCTTTGTCTCTACCTAGGAGAGGTAAAGTAAGATCGGTTCCAAGTGGATTCGTATATCTCCGAAGGAAGGTCAAAACACGACGAAAAATAAAGAAGGAGATTACAAGTAAGTAGTGGTACCTACGATACGAGCCTCCCTTTCCCCAAAGTCAACGTCTTGAACAAAGGACAATTAAGAAGGTAAGGTCTTGTAAAACCTTTGTCTACATTACAGAATTCACATTATTATTTTCATTTTATTAATATAATTCTGTTGATTTCGGTTCATTTTTATTAAAATGTTTCACTTAAAGAGAAAAGGGAAAATATCTTACATATTGTTAGGAACGGCAAGACAAACGTAGGCAATCAAATTTATTATACCCGTTCTAGTAAACGAACTATGAAAATACATTTGTACTTGGAGTGACACAAGATGAAGATGACAATATTTACCGAGTTATGAAGTGTATAACATTATTTTATCAGAAATTTGTAATTTTAATGAATAATTTTTCATAATGTACTGGTTTTTTGTCTATAAACCAAATGTAGTGTTTATCGTCGTTGTAATTTATAAAGGTGAAATAAGTTGTCCTAGGTCTTTGTGTAAATCTTTTATTTAACCTTTTAAGACAAGTGACCACATCAGTAAAAAACTCACCTATCCAAGGATCAGTACAAATAAAATAGGTGTCATACTTCGAGTGTCATTCACCATTTATTTGTAACCAGTTTAATCATTTGGTTACTGTATTCTTTACAATGATTGGTGTTTTAAACCCTCCTTTGACTCGAAATCATTTATATAGGTTTTTATAAACTTCCTGATCTTTACTGTCCGGTCATAACTACTTTCGTGTCACGACTCCCGAACAAAACGAGGGCGACGTTTATGAAAGTACCTATATCGACAACCTATTTGACTGAAATTACAGGATTTCCATAGTTTTTATTATTCGTTTGTTTTGGTTTTTAAATTTTTATTCGTTTTGGTTTGTTTTTAATTATTACTACTGTCCTTTCCTTCTGAAGTCCAAGTTGTGACGCGAAACTATATGTTAGACAAATAGAGGAGACGAAGGGTTCTGGGGTGCCTTCACCAACATATCCTATCGCGTCAAGAAAGAGTATTTCATGCAGAGGACCTGATCAACTAACAAAATCAATACAATCACATGTTAAATTAATTTCGTATTTGTTCCTGAAGATACCAAAAATCTTTGTGGGTACAAAACGGGTCGTTCTTACTTTCCCCCTCTAAGGATTTACCTACCACTGATAGAAGAGTCATTGACTGATTTCTTTATTTGCTCCCCCTCTATATTTCTCCAGTGGTACTTTCACGAGTTAGTCCACTGACGTTCTCGTCGTAAAGAAGACAACGTACCTGAGTTCCCGTAGTAACACGTAAACTCTGGGGAGATCTCAATAGGTTAGTCCATTGATAATGTTACAGTGACGATTAAGACCCTACTTTCTTTAGCTTAGATTAAGAACGTGAAGGTTCCTTTCCCTAAAAAGTTGGTGTAGTCCCGGTTCCTAACTTGAACTTTAAGACGATTGTGTTTTGACTTGGTAAGGTAAAGTGATCTCATCCTTCAGTCGAGTCTTATCTTAAAACAGATAAAAAGTGGGTTTCTTTAAAAGGACCCTTGTATTTGGACAGACGTACGATTCTAGTAACTTAAAATGTTTGTGGTCTACTTTAAAACCTTCTCCCTTTTTATAAGTAAAATAAAAAGAAAAAACGTGTAAATCGTTTAGGTGACCGGTGAGTTAATGAAATTAATCAAGAGGGTTTGTTATAGTCTTCTATTTGTGTTCCAGGCTAACTAATGAGGATGAATCTACTTCTTAACACTTAATAAATCAAACCGAGACTCTGGAGCAAAATATACACGTGTACATATGGGTGAACATGGTTGTAGATCATTTGACCGAAATCAAAATTTTTATTAGACCGTCAGTTCGTCATGTAGTGTGTTCGTTTCTGACGAACACACTTCTGTCTGTGGACCACCGCTTACGCGTCTTGACGTCGGGTCCTTTCTTAAACTCGTACAGAAAAAAAGTGGGGGGTAAGGGGGAGGACGAAAGACCCATGTCTGCCGACAACTGCCACCTGTATGACGTCGACATCCCTTCACTCAGAGTTCGAGTTCAGTTCTCTAAAGGTCTTGTCAATGTAGTTGAGGTACTTTCGAGGTCCAGTGTTCAAGAGATTTAATAAATCTTTCGGCTGGCTACATCGTGCGATTGGTAAAAATTTTCGATGATTTTAGAGAATTGGTTCTTCGTCTTGTCCCCGGAGTCACAAACTCTCATTTCAAATTAGAGGTGGATTTTTGAAGACCTGAAGGAGACAGTCCTATTACTCGAAGACAAAAGAAACCCCTTCTTTTTTTCTTCACAGCTAAGGAAACCGTGGTGTTTTTGTTCGAAGATTTATACCGGAACGGGGACTTTGCTGGGACAGATTGACGAAAAGACGTTTACCTTGAGACACTCTGTTTTTATGCATTGACTTTCCTTGTCTTTCGGTTTGGGGTGAAAGAACGACGAGGACCGAGGACCAAAATAAGAGATGAACACTTCACACCTCTATTTGAAGATCTTTGGATTTCTCTTATCAAGAACTTGAAGGAGGACCACATGAACCAAAGCCGTCTACTACCTTAGTTGAGAGCCTGGGAGTGACAGTTAGAAACGTGCTCATTCATTCCTCCTTTCCGTATCACACAGAAGACGAACCTAGTTCCACTACTATTTCACTAGGTCACGTCTCGGCCCTTTCAGAGACTACAGGGGAGTTGGATGGGGTCTTCTTCCGTAGAAATCAGATTACCCGACTGAAGTACTCTGTTTTAAGGTCAGTGACGACGTGTACTTTACCGTTCTATAACACCAGTCCTACCGGAAACGATACATGGTTCGTGACACAGTTCAGTGTAGTGTACACAGACTCCGACCGTGACTACCTGTGTTGGAGTCGCAGAAACAGGACCACTCATCTCCCGACTTCAGAGGTAAAGACTCGGAGTAGGTCCACACGGTAGGACAAAGATTGTGTGTACACACATGCATATATGTGTACGCACGTACGCACGATTTAACAAGGCCAGTACAGGCTGATAAACTCTGAGGTACCTGACATCGGAAGGTCCGAGGAGACAGGTAAACGCGTAGTATTACACTCTTATTTCCGGAAGGGTCTATAAGTCTCCGGCTGACAAGTCGTAAAAATGAATGATAGTGTCTCTTCTCATCCTTTTCCACAGTATTTGGGAGAAAAATTGTTCTCTTTTGTGTAAGTAAGTCCTACTTATTTCGTGACATGCAGGAAAGGGAGGTTGGTAGGAGCCAGTGTCGCCGGTCTTAAACACTGTTCTTGATCCTCTGTGGGCTCTTTCTCCAAAGGATGTCGGTGATGTTCTCGATAGTATAGTACTCTCCGTAAATTTAAGGTCCATGTAGCGAGAGAAGGACTTTGGAAATACTCGTGCACAAAATGTCTTGAGTAAAAAAGTCTACAATCCATCCATCAAGTCAGGTATATAATTTATAATACATTATGGGAGGAGTCCAGTATTAATTGTGTGTTTCTCAAGACATTGTCTTGTATATTTCCTGTGTAATTCTCCCTAGATAACTAGGTCCCTGAAGGGACCTCCTGGTTCTCAATTCTGGACCGGTCTATTCCCTTGATCCTAGGGTGTACGGAGGGCCCGTTTTTTTTTTTGTCTTGCACTTGTTATCTTCGTTATAACATTGTTTAAGTTATTTCCGAATCTTTTTATACATCATATCATACGTGTGTAAGTACGTACGAGTCAACCCAGACTGAGAAACTCTAAGAAACCTGACATCGGGTGGTTCGAGAAGACAGGTACCCTAACGAGTCCGGTCTTATGACCTCATTTGACGGTAACGGAGGGGCTCCCCTAGAAGGGGTGGGTCCCTAGTTTGGGTGTAGAAAATGCACAGGACATAACTGTCCGTCTAAGAAATGGGTGACTCAGTTGTCTCTTCGGGGGAATTTACCAAGTATAGTTTTTTTAAAAATTCTTCCTATTTCTGTTTTTTTTATCAGAGTACAACCAAGTCTAGTCCATATCAGTGATTTACGTAGACTGTATAAGTTTTTTGAACGAATAACCTGATAATTAAAAAATTTAACATTTGTTGTTTAACACCAGGACAATACACTACTTTCTCAGTAAGTGTCTGTACGATCAAACAAATTTTCCGAAGCTATTGAAGAATCTTAGGTTTACTCTTTCGATGTTGTAATACTTCTGGTAGACAATAGCTCGTGGAGTAAAGAAAACAAGAAGTTTTTAGTTACGTAAGTGTTACTTTTGTATCAAAAATCTTCGTTTCTCTTCTTGTAGAAATACTAGACTACAATCCGGTTTACAATCGTTACTTTTGCTTTCGTGGTAGGTATTTTCTTTTTTTTTACTACAAATAATTTTTGAAACGAGACGGTTTAGTGACAATTCTCTCACTTTTTCTGTTCGGAGCCTACTCTTTTTTTATAAAAGTTTAGTGTACAGGTCGTCTCCTGAACATTGGTCTTAAATTTTGGGAATTCAAGTTGCTATTCCTTAAGTCAATGTTTGCCCTTTTCCTGTACTTGTCTACGAAGTAGGTTTTTATAAAAATTTTATCGTTTATTCATGTACTTCTTTCTACAAGTAGTGGTATTCGGTAATCTTATTACGTTAAAATTCGGTGTTACTCCACGATAATGTGTGGGTAATCTTATAGTCTTTACTTTTTTATGACTGTTATGGTTCACAACTGTTCCTACACCTCATGGAATTTGAGTGTACCAGACTACCTTTTTACGAGGTCGGTTAAACCTTTTACCAAATCGTCGAAGAATATTTCAATTTATATATGAATTGTGTACTGGATGGTTAGAATGAGAACCCATGAATGTGATCCATAAACTTTTGTATACATGCGTACTTTTGACCATGTGTTTACAAGTATTCGTCGGAAAACACATCATCGAGGTTCGACCTTGGTGAGTCTATAGGAAGGCACACATTTTCCTACTTGATTGATACCATATGGTATCCCATGTAGTGATAAGTCGTTATTTTTGTTACTTGATAACTATGTATGTTGTTGAACCTACTTAAAGTCTGTCATTCTACTCACTTTCTTCGGGCAGAGTTTTCTGTTCCGATATCACTATCTCTTCTCTAAGCGCAAACGGTCTCCAACACCCACCCCCTTCCTATACTGGTATTTTCCCATTGTACTCCCTCCTAAACCCCTTCAACTACCTTGGAAAGACCTAGGACCAGGATCGTCACCAATATGTTTGGACATTCATATAATTGCGCGTACCTTGACATGTGGTTCCTTTCGGTTACAGTCAGATACTACTAAATTTTTTATTTTTGGGTCATTTTCAGTTGTGTAAGTGTAAACAGACACCACAAGTCAAATAGCAGTCGAAGTGGAAGGAAAGTGACTACTGTAGCAGGAAGTTGGTTGAGACGGAAGTACTGATCCTCCGTACTCCATATACACTCTGTGACGCCCGTGTGCCTACTCGTCCCGTCTTCGGGACCGTAGGCCCGATACTGATCCGTCTTTTTACTCTGTCGTGCCACCTCTCGAGATTCACTGCATGTACTGAGGTCAAGTTCGACCACTAGTGGTCCCCGACATACGTGTTCCTTAAAAAAAGAATTAAACTAGTACTTCCTTATTGACGACACGAATTTATAAAAGAATAGTGTGTGGACCATTCTTATGTAAAAAAAAATTTAAAACTTTTGAGAAAACAAAACCGGTTTTTCTGTGATTTACTTATAAGACAATCCACTATCCTTACCACAGACGATCTAACGTTTAAATGACTTTGTACCGGGTACAGATAAAGATGAACATATAAGGTTATCGATCATGAGACTGTGTACCTTCAGGGTAGTGAGTACTTTATAAATACTCTATTTATTCGCTCTCAACTGTAGTTGTGTAAAATTAGTAACGTTCGGAAAGATGATAATAAATAAATCGATAGTACAAGTAGTCATATCGAAGACGGTTAGTAGACCTCTACTTCGGACATAAAAATAATTGTACACGTATAGTGTAACAGTGCGACAAACCCACCGTAAAGATTCCCCTCTCAGGGATTTTCACGCAGTATTACTAATCAGTACGGGATACCGTAGTCAGAAACTTTGGTTTCTGGTATCGTATCGGAGAATTATAGAAGTCCTTTATTTATGGTCCTTACACTTACGTCTAGGAAAATCTTCTGGTGATTAGGACGACACTATTCACTGACCCGTCAATAAGTTCACCCCACAAACACAACGGTACCTTTGTCTGTTTCAACCACAAAAGGTCACAAGATTTAGGTCTCAGGATTAGATCTATATTTATGCGACTTACAATACTTATATCAAAGGATTTGACTCGGGATGTAGACGCAGGAGTAGACACTCTATTTCCAGTGAGTGGTGCCGGACTACGTCTCAGTACTGCTAATTCCAGGAATGAATATTTTTCAGTAAAAATAAGAGTAGACCCGTTTTCACTTCAAGTTTCAGTCTCAAGGTAGTCTCAAGTCGAAGACACTAGGTAGTCTGCTAAGGACAAATCTTCTCTCGAAAGATTTCATTCACGATTCATAGAATCCGTTTCTTTAGGTCGACACTTTTATGATAATTGTAAACATGACAACAAAATATACACCTAAATAAAAATGAACGCGAATAAAGTCCCGTTAAGAAGCCTCTCTTCAGGGAGAAAGGCATGGAGGGAGGTGTAGCGAATGAGAACGACGGGGAGTACCCAGAAAACTCTTTACTGTCAGAGAGAGATTAAGAATATCCAGTGTTCACAAGACGTAGTGCCGTGTGACGACTGATTAAACGTAATTATTGACTACCATCCTCTTTCTCGGGGCCTCTTTTTCGTCATGCGGACGAAAACGGTTTAACCTCGACTGGGTTGATCCTTGTTAAAGGTCACATGAAAGTATAAGAGGACGGAGTGCACACACAAGGACGACGGATTTGTATGTAAAAACTGTGCCCCAGAACCTGTGGGGTCCTCCATGTTCCGGGACACCTGAAGAACAAGGTCCTCCATACCCCTGAAGTAAATAAATTATTCGAGAAAGACTTGACAGATGATATACGTCCTTGATACCCCTCTTTCTGTAAGTAGCGACGGAGGATTCTAGACTTCTACAAAAACGTTTCTTTGTCGTTTGCACTTAAATGAATAAGTACCCTATAACTCGTGGATTACCACAAGTTCCGTGACCTGACTCATGTCGAGATCTTGGAACATCTTACTTGTCCCATAGTTGTCTGTCCCTTGGTTTCCTCCTGTCCCGTCCACCGTCGACCTCTTTTTTGAACCTTGGTCTTTTCGTTTTCCAGTTAATCTAGAAACGCGAGAATCCGTGTTTGGTCTTTTTTGTCCCACCGGACCCTTTTGACCTCTGAGTTTAGAACTGAAGGGGAATGTGTACGACTTAGATAAAGGAGTATATGTTTTATTTTTATTGTTACTGTGAGACGTCCTAACTGTATCCATGGATCATGATGGCCATATACCTTGGGTGGTCTGTGTATCGTCCGTCCATCATTTGGTATGAATGATTGTCATAATAGTCAAACGGTCATTGTTTGTTAAATACTTCCCCTTTAACCCCTTATTCCGACTTTTTCGACAAAGTTCGAAGTTTATCTACCGGAGTTTATGGACCGATTAAGACACTCGTCACTCCTCAACGACTACCAGTCCCCTTTTTTCTCACTGTTCTAGTACCTAGACAAAAATCTTATTACGTCTCGTCCAACCCGAAGGGACCACCAAATCGCCATTTCTTGGACGGACAGTTTTGTCCTCTACACCCAAGCTAGGGGCCCAACCTTTCTAGGGGATCTCTTCCTTTACCGTCGGGTGAGATCATAAGAACCGACCCTTTAGGGTACCTCTCTCCTCGGATCGCCCGATGTCAGGTACCCCAGAGGTTTCTCAGTCTGTGTTGAATCGTTGCTTTGTTGTCGTTCTCGTCCAATCCTCGTCCCTCTCTTTTCTGAATCTGGTACGTCCACTTCAACGATGTTAAAAGACAACTATTTCTTTTTCGTTCTCAACGGTAACGCCACGACAGTCCTTCCAAGATAAGACGAACTTTATGTAAGTTTAAATGTAGTTCTTTGAAAATCCATCCCGTATTTATTAAATCATGATAAAAGACAGGAAATCGTTAAAGGTTCAAAATAGTTTATAAATAGACTCTTTGTTTGACATCTTTTAAGAATTTCCCTACCATTATGGTCTGGTGAACTGGACGGAGGACTCTTTAGACATACGTCAAGTTCTTCGTTGTCAATCTTGACCTGTACCTTGTTGTCTGACCAAGGTTTAACCCTTTCCTCATGTAGTTCCGACATATGATAGTGGGACGAATAAATTGAATATACGTCTCATGTCGTACTCTTTACGACCTGACCTACTTCGTTTTTGACCTTAGTTCTAACGGCCCTCTTTATAGTTATTGGAGTCTATATGTCTACTGTGGTGGGAATACCGTCTTTCTTTTCTTGATTTCTCGGAGAATTCCTTTCACTTTCTCCTCTCACTTTTTCAACCGAATTTTGAGTTGTAAGTCTTTTGCTTCTAGTACCGTAGGCCAGGGTAGTGAAGTACCGTTTATCTACCCCTTTGTTTCCTTTGTCACTGTCTAAAATAGAAAAACCCTAGGTTTTAGTGGCCTCTACCACTGACGTCGGTACTTTAATTTTCTGTGAACGAGGAATCTTCTTTTCAATACTGGTTGGATTGTCGTGTAAACTTTTGTCTCTGTAATGAAATGGTTGTTTCCAGGTAGATCAGTTTCGATACCAAAAAAGTCGTCAGTACATACCTACACTCTCAACCTGATATTTCTTTCGACTCACGGTTTCTTAACTACGAAAACTTGACACCACAACCTCTTCTGAGAACTCTCAGGGAACCTGACGTCCCTCTAGGTTGGTCAGGTAGTATTTCCTCTAGTCAGGACTCACAAGTAACCTTCCTGACTGCGACTTCGACTTTGAAGTTATGAAACCGGTGAACTACACTTCTCGACTGAGCAAACTTTTCTGGGACTACGACCCTTTCTGACTTGCACCCTCCTCTTCCCTCACTGTCTCCTACTCTACCAACCTTCCGTAGTACCTGAGTTACCTGTACGTAAACTCATTTGAGGTACTCAACCACTACCTGTACCTCCGGACCAAACGACGTCAGGTACCCCAACGTTTCTCAACTTGTGTTAACTCGTTGACTTTACTTGACTACATAACCATTGTTTTGTATTTACACTACACCATTGGAAGGTAATCTTGAACGTGTACACACAATCGAAAACATTTTCGGTCTGGTCTCCTGTAGACGGATGTTCTCTTGTACAGGGAAGTTACAGGTGTATCTAGACTCACCTTTTCCTGTCCCTCTTATCAAAACCTTCCTACAGTGGACCTTCGAAAATAAGTCTGGAAAGTCGTGTAAAACTCCCCTTGTTGGACTTACAGCTTTTCCTCTTTTTAGTAATTTGTTTCAGTATAAAATTTTTACCACGTCAGT
>SJYO01036187.1:19893473-19976645 GCA_006410555.1 Capra ibex
CGAGTATTCTTTTCTTTTTTTTTTTTCTCCAGATGGTGACTCCAACCGTTCAGTTACTCCAGGTAACACTTGAGGACTCATATTATATTTGAAACGGACTTGTGTATTTTAAGAACCGAAGGTTCTTCACACAACATCTTTCTCGTACCACAAACAAAGGTTACGTAATTAAAATAAGTCATGAGATTCAGGGTTTAGTCAAGATTTGAGGAGTCAGGTTTCTTTCAACTGTACCCAGTGTAAAAATTTTAATTTCTTGTAAGAAAATGGGACAAAATATCAACTGTACTCATAACATCACGACAGAATAATCATCACTTATTAAGATCTCATGTATTTATCAAGTGAAATATTTTTAGAACATCCAATACCACGGTCTAGTCTTATCTTTAACGTTCTGAACTTTGGTGACTTGACGTGTAGACTTCACTCGACAGTTTGATGGGTCTACCCCTTAGAGACCACCCATTTTTATAAACTGCGGTTTATTTTAAATTTCACATTCTCACTGAACCGATACGAGGACTAGAACGAACAAAACTGTCACTCTCCCACTACCATACCAGAGACCTCAATTTTGAGTAGTTCTTAAAGTCGGGGTGGGAAACGTTCTACATACCTATTCATGACTACGTCTTACTCACTACTTATTTGTAATCAACCATCTATAAACCCTAAGAGGTCACCAAGTCGCCATTTCTTAGGCGGACGGTTACGTCCTCTACGTCTAAGCTAGGGACCCAGTCTTTCTAGGGGATTTCCTCCCGTACCGTTGGGTGAGGTCGTAAGAATGGTCCTTTTAGGGTACCTGTCTTCTCGTTGTCCGATGCCAGATCAGGTGCCCCAGTGTTTCTTAGTCTGTGTTGATTTCGCTGACGTGTGACCACGTACCATCTATAGGTGTGTACATTGTTACGTTTGTTTGTTTGTTTTTTTTAGATTCTTTAGTTCCAATCAACACCGAAAGAGACAGATATGAAAGTAAGAGTGTCGGGGAGTCTAAGTACACGATTTTAGATTTAATTCCGTCTAAGATTAGTTATTCTTTATCTTGTTACCCCCTTTTTTTTCTTAGATCACTCATTTAACTGGATTCTAATCTTGTATCATAAGTACATAAAACCTGAAGGGACCGTTGAGTCACCATTCCTTAGACGGACGGTTACGTCCTCTACGACTAACCTAGGAACATAGCTGATTTTTTTATAATCAGTGTTGTACATTTATCTATCAATAAAATAAACCATCCTTACAAATCCTAGGGCTCGGGACCTCTATTGTAGAGTCATCAAGACTCTTCTGATGAGGTTTCTTCGTCCTCTCCCTCAGTCCCATATATGTTCAACCGTTGTCTCCCGTCCGTCAGACTTGTAGTTTCTAATGACAACCAATTCCTTTGGTCTATAGTTCAATTCCTTAAGTCACAAGAAACATACCCTTTTACGTTCGGAGGTTCGAGTGACTTAAGTAAGGAAAGAATACGTGGAGTCGATAGACCTCGGTTTAGGATAAAGAACTAACAAATATAGGAATTAAGGAACAAGTGTACATCACCTACCGACGAAAAACGTAGGAAGGTCGAGGAATCCTCAGTGGTACCCCATACCGTCGAAGACGACCCGGCGTCCTTAACACAAGGGAAAAATCTCGGGAATAAGTGTCAACCTCCCGGTCTTAGTGTCTATCGATACTATAAAGAACGGGTGGTATATATCGTCGTTTATGAAGTAAAGTGGGGACTCATCCCTTCTAGGGGACCTCTTCTTTCACCATTGGGTGACATCATAAGAACGGACCCTTTAGGGTACCTACCTCCTCGGACCACCCAATGTCAGGTACCGCATCGGTTTCTCAGCTTGGACTGACTCGCTGATTTATTGTTGAGTGTATATACCTACAGTTCCACTTATACTCTAAAATTCGAGAAACTTTCAACCACCGTATAAAATGGTAGATATCCTGGAGGATAGGAAGTCTCTATGTCCTCTGGAGTTCATAATATCAAGCCCTTTCTGACTATTATGTTGTTCTCAACCTTCGGCTCCTTCAGACTACAGGATCTAACGGTTCCTATGATGTGATTTTCCGTGAATTTTATAGGTCTGTTTATACTTTTCGTTACGAGTACCGTACTGATACGAAGAAGAGGTTATAACATACGACTACTACCCTTCTATTATTGTCTGTCTACATCGTCGGAACCCTGACATAACGGAAATTCTTCCGACTCCCATTGTTTTTACGACCCCTGGATAGTCTAGTGCATTTGATACATGGTGACCGACACTACAGTAAAACAGAGTGGCCGTAGTCAAAGAAGAAACACGTCACTTTCTCAATTTAAGTTACCGATAAGTTAAGACAGGGTACCAAGAAGACCCCTGAGAAGTAAACTAAAGGACGTTATGTACTTGACACTTGAGGGACTGCAAGTTCGACCAAAATCTTTTCCGTCTCCTTGGTCTCTAGTTTAACGGTTGTAGGAGACCTAGTACCTTTTTCGTTCTCTTAAGGTCTTTTTTTGTACGTAAAGACGAAATAACTGATACGGTTTCGGAAACTGACACACCTAGTGTTATTTGACACCTTTTAAGACTTTCTCTGCCCTTATGGTCTGGTGGACTGGACGGAGAACTCTTTAGACATACGTCAAGTCCTTCGTTGTCAATCTTGACCTGTACCTTGTTGTCTGACCGAGGTTTATCCTTTTCCTCATACAGTTCTGACATATAACAGTGGGACGAATAAATTGAAGATACGTCTCATGTACTACTCTTTGCGACCTGACCTTCTTTGTGTTCGACCTTAGTTCTAACGACCCTCTTTATAGTTAGTGGAGTCTATACGTCTACTGTGGTGGGAATACCGTCTTTCACTTCTCCTCGATTTTTCGGAGAACTACTTTCACTTTCTCCTCTCACTTTTTCAACCGGATTTCGAGTTGTAAGTCTTTTACTTCTAGTACCGTAGGCCAGGGTAGTGAAGTACCGTTTATCTACCCCTTTGTCACAGTCTGAAATAAAAAACCCCGAGGTCTTAGTGACGTCTACCACTGACGTTGGTACTTTAATTTTCTGCGAATGAGGAACCTTCTTTTCAATACTGCTTGGATCTATCGTATAAGTTTTCGTCTCTGTAATGAAACGGCCGATTCCAGGTAGATCAGTTCCGATACCAAAAAGGACACCAGTACATACCTACACTCTCAACCTGACACTTCTTCCGACTCGTGACTTCTTAACTACGAAAACTTGACACCACAACCTCTTCTGACAACTCTCAGGGAACCTGACGTTCCTCTAGGTTGGTCAGGTAAGACTTCCTCTAGTCGGGACCCTAAAGAAACCTTCCTTACTACGATTTCGACTTTGAGGTCATGAAACCGGTGGAGTACTCTTCACAACTGAGTAACCTTTTTTGAGACTACGACCCTCCCTAACTCCCGTCCTCCTCTTCCCCTGCTGGCTCCTACTCTACCGACCTACCGTAGTGCCTGAGTTACCTGCACTCAGACTCACTTGAGGCCCTCTACCACTACTTGTCCCTCCGGACCGCACGACGCTAAGTACCCCAGTGTTTCTCAGCCTGTGCTGACTCGCTGACTTGACTTGACTTGACTTGACCTGGAGTAATACTCTTAGACGTATATTTGACAAATAAACTTTCCACTAGGGTCCTTAACACCAGAACCTTACCTCTACACTCGTGTTTTCACTTAGTTCAGGTTTTTCACACACAATAATCTTTTCAATAGAGACCCTCAAACTCTACTTACGGTGGTCCTTTGAGTCTTTATTACTCTTTGGTGTCAAAAGTTTACAAATTGGAGTTAAGTGGAAATAGTAGGAGTAATGACTCCTGGGGTTCTTTGATATCGTACACCCCAATATAGATTTTGATAAATAGTATACTTTTTAATTTTGACTTTTTGTATAAATTAAATTTTTATTCAGTTGAGTAATGTACAATTAATTTACTGTTTGTAAAATACTTTTCAACAGTATAAAAGGTTATGTCTATTGACACACTCCTCCTACTGTAATATGAAGTTTTTTACGAAATTTTAGAGAAGTTATAGACCAAATTATTTTTTGATCACCTAAGAAGGAACACGGAACACGAGTCAGACAATGACATATAAAATCAACTTTATGATGACGGGAATTGGTCAATACAACAACTCTTTCCCTTCTCATGAAATTTATACGTACGTATATACATACATAGTCAAGTCAAGTCAAGTCAAGTCAGTGAGTCAACACAGGCTGAGACACTGGGGTACCTGACTTAGTGCGGTCCGGAGGGACAGGTAGTGGTTGAGGACCTCAAATGAGTTTGAGTACAGGTAACTCAACCACTACCGTAGGTTGGTAGAGTAGGAGACAGTAGGGGAGAAGGAGGACGGGAGTTAGAAAGGGTCGTAGTCCCAGAAAAGTTTGCTCAGTCGAAAAGTGTAGTTCACCGGTTTCATAACCTCAAAGTCGAAGTTGTAGTCAGGAAGGTTACTTGTGAGTCCTGACTAGAGAAATACTACTTGACCAACCTAGAGGGACGTCAGGTTCCCTGAGAGTTCTCAGAAGAAGTTGTGGTGTCAAGTTTTCTTAGTTAAGAAACCGTGAGTCAAAAGAAGTGTCAGGTTGAGAGTGTAGGTATGTACTGACGACCTTTTTGGTATCGGAATTGATCCGCCTGGAAACAACCGTTTCATTATAGAGACGAAAAATTATACGACAGATCCAACCAGTATTGAAAGGAAGGGTCCTCGTTCGTAGGAAATTAAAGTACCGACGTAAGTGGTAGATGTCACTAAAACCTTGGGTCTTTTTATTTCAGACTGTGACAAAGGTGACAAAGGGGTAGATAAACGGTACTTCACTACCCTGGCCTACGGTACTAGAAACAAAAAACTTACAACTCGAGATTCGGTTAAAAAAGTGAGAGGAGAAAGTGAAAGTAGTTCTTCGAGAAATCAAGAAGAAACGAAAGACGGTATTTCCACCATAGTAGACGTATAGACTCCAAGAACTATAAAGAGGGTCGTTAGAACTAAGGTCGAAGACGAAGGAGTTCGGGTCGTAAAGAGTACTACATAAGACGTACATTCAATTTATTCGTCCCACTGTCATAAGTCGGAACTTCATGAGTAAAAGGCTAAACCTTGGTCAGACAACAAGGTACAGGTCAAGATTCACAACGAAGGACTGGACGTATGTCTAAAGAGTAAGAGTCTATTAATACATAAAGAACTAACTATATATGAATTTGAACTATTAACTCGTAAAGAATTTCCAATCAAAATTACACTTTAAACTTTGGTGTAGGTACTTGTAAAACATGAGGTAAAGTAATTTTCAGTTACAAAAATAAAATAATAAACTTGTTTACAAAATGGTATAAACTAAAACTAGTACACAACCAGTGTCCTTTTAAGTACCAAGTTACTCAATTCGTCTATAAAGTTTACGACTGTATAAAGTAATATGTTGGAGTTTTTAAGTGTAAGTAATAATAGGGGTGAACACAGTAGTCTTTTCGTCAATTCGAAACCCTTCAGTAGTTTGAGTGTCACCACCTATATTCAAAAGTTTTTGAGATTAAAAGAGAACTTTTGAGTCTAACATAACAACCTTTGTTTATGACAGTCACCAAAGAAACTTCATTGGTAGACTAAAGTAAGTAGAACGTTTGTATAGACGGTTCATAGGTTAGACTTATTCGTACCAAACAAGAAAGATGAGTTTATTAACCTGTTCACGGAAAGAAACTTCGTTGTCAGTATGAAGTCGTACCTCGTCTTAACGTAATATATCGCAAGGGTGAAATAGTGTATCTTATGAGTTTCCAGTTATAAATTACATTAAAAAATGACGAAGTATTTCCTGTAAAATTCACCTTGACAAAAAAAAGGGAGTAGTCAGGTTCTGCCTCCGATTACGTTACTGATAGTCATATTGGTCATGTTGATCATTTTATCTCACAGGGACCGACTAACGATTCCTTTCAAAGTGTGGTACAAAAAACGTAACAGTTATGTCTACAGTTGTGTCACTTTTGTCGTTTATAATACGTCATGAAAATTTAATAATACCGTTATTGAAGAACTCCTGGAGGTCTATAGGTGCCTCGTATGAGACTCCTGTACACGTAGTCTTAAGAGGGTGTCCTTCTCACTAAGTGGACTCTTAACCAGCCAACTTCCGGTTAGATCTCTCCCCGTACCTAAGGGGTCGTAAAGAGTAGAAAGTGGAAGACACGTATCCCTACGTATTATCCTTCAACCTTCGGTTCTTCTACACGTGACTTTATGCTCTGTTTCCCCTTCATCCACCCATGGTTCCTTCAGACAATTTTTGCGTCCTTACCCATCCCAACCTACTCCCGTTGTGTTAGGGAAAGAAGTAGAGGACGGAGTTTCTGGTGTTAAGAGAATAAACAAAGGATATTGTCTAATTGTACATTTATCTAAAACTGATAACTCCTCAATCTTGATGACTAAAATTACTAAAGGTTTGAGTGAAGATTAGGATTTGCACAAGGTTTACATAATAATTAATGATACTTTAGGGATTACACCGTAGGATTAATGTATCGGTTTTCTTCCGCTCTCTTTCTTTTGTAACTTATCTACCGGGTCCTCGCGCCGTCGACGTTACCGTGTGCTCGCACCGTCTCTTCTCGGTGGGGTGTAATCTCCACTCCCCGTCGCCGACGCGACACGACCTCGTCGGCACTCCTCTCTGGGGTGCAGGTTCCATTCTCTTTGCGTTCATTCTGTCATCCGTGACTCTCTCCTCTAGTCGCCCGTCTGTCTGACTTTGACGTCAGTGTCTGTTGATCGGTTAAACTAGTGTGCCTGGTGTCGGAGCAGATTGAGTTACTTTGATTCGGTACGGGACACCCCGGCGTGTTCTGCCGGCACAGTACCACCTCTCCAGACTATCTTACACCAGGTGATCTCTTCCCTTACCGTTTGGTGAAGTCATAAGAACGGAACTCTTGGTGTACTTGTCCTACTTTTCCGTTTTTCTATCCTGTGACTTTCCACACTATATACGATATATAGTCAAGTCAAGTCAAGTCAAGTGAAGTAAAGTCAGCGTGTCAGCACAGGCTGAGAAACGTTGGGGTACTTAGCGTCGTGCGGTCCGGAGGGACAGGCAGTGGTTGAGGACCTCAAGTGAGTCTGAGTCCAGGTAGCTCAGTCACTACGGTAGGTCGGTAGTCATCCACGGTTTATACGATGGTCTCTAGTTACCTCTTTATTGAGGTCTTTCTTACTTCACTACCTCGTTTTCGTGTTTGTTGTGAGTCAACACTTACCCTGACCACTACCTTCGTCCCAAACTACGACATTTCTAGTTATAACGTATCCTTGGACCTTACGATCCAGGTACTTAGTTCCGTTTAACCTTCACCAGTTTGTCCTCTATTGTTCTCACTTGTAGCTGTAAGATCCTTGTTGACTTAATTCTACCTGACCTTACCCACTTAAATTGAGTCTACTGGTAATATAGATGATTACACCCGTCCTTAGGGAGTCTTCTTTATCTCATCGGTAGTGTCATTTGTTTTCTCAGTTTTCACGTCATGAACCTACGTTAGAGTTTTTACTGTCTTACTAGAGACAAGTAAAGGTTCTGTTTGGTAAGTTATAGTACCATTAGGTTCAGATATGGGACTGGTCATTACGACTTCTTCGACTTCAACTTGTCAAGATACTTCTGGATGTTCTGGAAGATCTTTATTGTGGGTTTTTTTCTACAGGAAAAGTAATATCTCCTACCCGGACGTTTTCATCCTTCAGTTCTTTGTGGACCTCATTGTCCGTTTAAATCGGAACCTTACGTCTTACTTCGTCCCGTTTCCGATTATCTCAAGACGGTTCTCTTACGTGACCAGTATCGTTTGTGGGAGAAGGTTGTTGTGTTCTCTTCTGAAATGTATACCTGTAGTGGTCTACCAGTTGTGGCTTTAGCCTAATATAAGAAACATCGGTTTCTACCTCTTCGAGATATGTCAGTTGGTTTTGTTCTGGTCCTCGACTGACACCGAGCCTAGTACTTGAGGAATAACGGTTTATGTCTGACTTTAACTTCTTTCACCTCTTTTGGTGATCTGGTAAGTCCATACTAGATTTAGTTTAGGGAATACTGATATGTCACCTTTGTTCTTTATCTAAATTCCCTGATCTAGACTATCTGTCTCACGGACTACTTGATACTTACCTCCAAACACTGTAACATGTCCTCTGTCCTTAGTTCTGATAGGGGTTCTTTTTATTTACGTTTTTTCGTTTTACCGACAGACTCCTCCGGAATTTTTTCGACACTTTTCTTCCCTTCACTTTCGTTTCCTCTTTTCCTTTCTATATGGGTAAACTTACGTCTCAAGGTTTCTTATCGTTCCTCTCTATTCTTTCGGAAGGAGTCACTAGTCACGTTTCTTTGTCTCCTTTTGTTATCTTACCCCCACTGATCTCTAGAGAAGTTCTTTTAATCTCTATGGTTCCCTTGTAAAGTACGTTTCTACCCGAGCTATTTCCTGTCTTTACCATACCTGGATTGTCTTCGTCTTCTATAATTCTTGTCCACCGTTCTTATGTGCCTTCTTGACATGTTTTTTCTAGAAGTACTGGTTCTATTAGTACTACCACACTAGTGAGTGGATCTCGGTCTGTAGGACCTTACACTTCAGTTCCCCCGGAATCCTTCGTAGTGATGTTTGTTTTGATCACCTCCACTACCTTAAGGTCAACTCGATAAAGTTTAGAACTTTCTACTACGACACTTTCACGACGTGAGTTATACGGTCGTTTAGACCTTTTGAGTCGTCACCGGTGTCCTGACCTTTTCCAGTCAAAAGTAAGGTTAGGGTTTCTTTCCGTTACGGTTTCTTACGAGTTTGATGACGTGCTAACGTGAGTAGAATGTACGATTATTCCATTACGAGTTTTACGAGGTTCAGTCCGAAGTCGTTATGTACTTGACACTTGAAGGTCTACAAGTTCGACCAAAATCTTTTCCGTCTCCTTGGTCTCTAGTTCAACGGTTGTAGGTGACCTAGTACCTTTTTCCTTCTCTCAAGGTCTTTTTGTAGATAAAGACGAAGTGACTGATACGGTTTAGAAACTGACACACCTAGTGTTATTGTACACCTTTTAAGACTTTCTCTACCCTTATGGTCTGGTGGACTGGACGGAGAACTCTTTGGATATACGTCCAAACGAAGGACTGGAGTCCTTCGTTGTGTATCTTGACTTGTACCTTGTCTGACCAAAGTTTATCCTTTTCCTCATGCAGTTTCGACATATAACAGTGGGACGAATAAATTGAATATACATCTCATGTAGTACTCTTTGTGACCCGACCTCCTTCGTTTTCGACCTTAGTTCTAAGGACCCTCTTTATAGTTATTGGAGTCTATACGTCTACTGTGGTGGAAATACCGTCTTTCACTTCTTCTTGATTTCTCTGAGAACTACTTTCACTTCCACCTCTCACTTTTTCAACCGATTTTCGAGTTGTAAGTCTTTTACTTCTAGTACGGTAGACCAGGGTAGTGAAGTACCGTTTATCTACCCCTTTATCACCTTTGTCACCGATTGAAATAAAAAGACCCGAGTTTTTAGTGACGTCTACCACTAACGTCGGTACTTCAATTTTCTACGAATGAGGAACCTTCCTTTCAATACTGGTTGGATCTGTCGTATAAGTTTTCGTCTCTGTAATGAAACGGTTGTTTCCAGGCAGATCAGTTCTGATACCAAAAAGGTCATCAGTACATACCTACATCCTCAACCTGATATTTCTTTTGACTCGTGGCTTCTTAACTACGAAAACTTGACATTACAACCTCTTCTGAGAACTCTCAGGGAACCTGACGTTCCTCGAGGTTGGTCAGTTAGGATTTCCTGTAATCAGGACCCACAAGCAAACTTCCTGACTACAACTTCGACTTTTAGGTTATGAAACCGGTGAACTACGTTTCTCGACTGAGTAAACTTTTCTGGGCCTGTAACCCTTTCTAACTCCCGTCCTCCTCTTCCCCTGTTGTCTCCTACTCTACCAACTTACCGTAGTGCTTGCACTACCTGTACCCAAACCCACCTGAGACCCTCAACCACTACTTGTCACTCCGGACCGCACGACGCTAAGTACCCCAGTGTTTCTCAGTCTGTACTGACTCGATGACTTGACTTGACTTGTATTCATCTACCGCTAGATAAAGTCCGATTTAACGTTTTAACGAAAGAAGGAACTAGAAAAAGAGAAGAAGGAGAGGTAGTCAAGAAATAAGTGGAAGTCGGACGTCGAGTCGTCACCTTGGTAACCTTGTACTTTAGTGGACCTTATAAATTTAGTCAGTGGTCGATAGAGGGAGAGATGGTGAACATGTCTTTTGGAAACGACCGTAGAACCCTTTCGAATGTCCACACTTTTGTAACTTCAACCCAGGCTACCGAAAAGACATCTTCAGTACAGATGTCCCTCTACCAAGGTGAAAGGTGACCCTGAAGTTCTCGATGTGGAACTTCATTTATACTTAGTCTTAAAGAGCACGAGAGTACATCTAAAAAATCGAATGTAGGAACCCTCTAGGTTTTCGGGAGTTAGATACTTTAAATCAAATTTCGTCGTCAGGACTTGGAAAAACCGTGGTCGCTGAACCAAACACCTTTTGTAAAAAAGGTACCTGGTCGTACCGCTCTCACCAAAGCCCTACTAAGTTTGCGTAATGTAAATAACACGTGAAACAAAGATAATAATAATGCAGTCGAGGTGGAGTTTTGGGTCTCCAAACCTTGGGGACCAAATTTCTCTGGGTCCTGATCATCATGGTGGTACATGGATCGATTTAGTCTACATTTAAGTGAGTCTTTCTTGGGTGTAAGAAGGACTTCGAGTTTCAATACCTTCTTCACACACACACACACACACGCGTACGATTCAGTGAAGTCAGAACAGACTGAGACATTCTGAGACACCTGACATCGGGCGGTCAAAGGAGACAGGTGCCCTAAGACGTTCGTTCTTATGACCTTGCCCACAGTACGGGAGGAGGTCCCTTAGAAGGTTGGGTCCCTAGCTTAGGGACAGAGATACAGAGGACGGAACCATCTACTCAAGAAATGGTAATTACGGTGGACCCTTCGAGAATCCTTCTTCTCTCTAACAATTTCTTTAGTCATATCCAAGAAGAGGTGTAGACAAGGTCACGAATGAGAACGTCAAGTGTCTATTAGATTGAGTTTGACCGAATTTTTAATTTCCGGTAAAAGTCGAAAGTATTTACCTCCAAATCACGTTTCACTGAAAGTTCACTGCAGACCAGATCCCGAAGGGAAAAGAGTGTTTCCCGAATCCAACAAAACATAGAGATAAAGGTGTCTCAGTCGTAGTAGAATTTCAATGTTTCCTTCCAATTAAAAGGAACGCGAACATTCTGTGGACGGACGTCGTTTGACCCGAAGGGATGTAGGGATAGATGTTTATATCCCTATCCTCTGCAGGGAAAAGAGTTGGTAACTTGGTTTCGAGGTTCGAAGTAAATCCAGTACTTGTTTGAATCCAAAGTACGGATGAGAACTTAATTGATATCACTAGTCCCGAATCCAGTATCCGATTAGTCTCGGATATCAAGACCTACACTCCAGTTAAGGTGGGTTTGACGTACCGACGATATGTTACTTCCCCTTCATCTCACCTAAGATCCTTTCGAGTATTTATATAAGTGTATGTTGGAGGTCCAGACTTCAGATAAGTGTCGAACCTTTATGATAAGGAGGTCTTTTCTTGAAGGGTGCCGTGTAAATGTAAGTGGAGTCCAATATGTCTAATACCTTGAACCTCAGCCCTTGCTGACTCGCTGAAGTGAAAGTGAAAAGTGAAAGTACGTAACCTCTTCCTTTACCGTTGGGTGAGGTCACAAGAACGGACCTCTGAGGGTCCCTGTCCCCTCGGACCACCCGACGACAGATACCCCAGTGTGTCTCAACCTGTGTTGACTTCTCTGAATCGTCGTCGTCGACGTCGTCAGGTAGAATGACATAAGAACACTTTAGACAGTTGGCCCTTTAGATTCTGTTGTCGGTTCACGTCTTCCTCGATTTACAGGAGACTAATCGAGTCTCCACCTCCCTAGTCGAAGAGTAAAAATAATCTCATTTCCTTTAAACAACCGTCCCCGCTCTCTTCTGATAAGTCTTAGGGAGACGATGAAGAGGGTGTCTTTACAAAATATTTACATAAAATTTCATTTACGATCATCTGTTATTACTTTCACTTCAGTGAGTCAGTACAGGCTGAGAAACACTGGGGTACCTGAGATCGGGTGGTCCGAGGAGGTAGGTACCTTAAAAAGTCCGTTCTCATGATCTCACCTAACGGTAAAGGAAGAGGTCCCCTAGAAGGACTGGGTCATTAGTTTGGACTCAGAGGACGTAACGTCCGTCTACCAAATGGCAGACTCGGTGGTCCCTTAGGGTATTTCCAAGGTAGTTCTAAACTTGAGTCTAACGACCTAAGTCTCAGGTCTCACGATTGGTAATGTGGTACCTTGGTTACTGTTCATAAAGAAACTCGGGGAAAAAAAACCCTCCCACCCGTTCTTATGACCTCACCTAACGGTAAGGAAAGAGGTCCTCTAGAAGGGCTGGGTCCCTAACTTGGGTCAGAGGGTGTGACATCCGTCTGTGAAATGGCAGACTCGGTGGTCCCTTCAGATTTACGAGATATATGATATATGTAAGTATAAAGAACAGTGGCACCAATATATTGATGACTTTCCTACTTCTTCTGAACAATAAAAACTTCTGAAAACTTAACCGATTCTATTGGGAAAGTAATGACCCGTCTATCCTCTACTTTTACATTTAATTCATATTAATATCTTTCACTGCAGTTACAACGTAACTCGTGGACTTTAACTTACGGTGTGGATCATGACGTCGTAGGAGACGGAAGAGAAGAAAAAAAAAAAACGAAAAAGAATTCAAAATATCAAAAATCACATGTAAAAAAGAGGAGGAACAAACAAATAAGGATTCACAAATTGGGAAAAACTACGATGAAATTTACACGAAAAATTTTTCAACATAAAAATCTAACAGTACGAAAGTATCTTACAAGAAATATTACGGTAGTTTCCATCTGTAAGTGTCGTAGAAAGAATCTTTTGATACGAACTGAACTTCCTAAGTCAGAAGAGGTTTATTCTTTTACCTAATCAGAAATAAAGACACGAGGAGTTTTACAAGAGTCTGGAGTCTCCAGAAGGATTACTGGGGTTAAGGAATAAGAATTTCAGGAGTCCTTTCGGTTAATAACCGTAGTTACACTCCCCCGAAGGGTCCACTGTGATCACTATTTCTTGGGTGGACGGTTCCGTCCTCTGGATTCTCCTTGAACCGCACGATGTCGGGTACCCCAGAGTCTCTCAGTCCTTACTTCCCTGAATCGTACGTGAGTGTACACCTCCCCTGTCTCGACCCCCTGTCGAAGATTTTAAAGGTGGTGAGTCAGAAACGAATTAGGAGAAGTGACACCTTTGAAGTAAGACCCTTAAACATCCTGAATAAAAGAAGATCCAACGCCAAAACTTTGTTTGTTATGGGTCATTTTTCACTGTGTTAAACGACGTCGGTGACACAAAATAGGGAACATCAGAGATTCCACGGAACTTCACCGTCTCGTTTAAAATGAGGAGGAGACTTTCTACTGAGGCCTCTATAAAAAGAAAAGACTGAACAGTACCCTGGACTGAGAACCTTCCCCCGGAACCCGACAGATTGAACTAGTAAGTGATGACGACCGGAGTCACAATGAGTCCTGTCACATTCTGACAGAGAGGTACTCCCTCCGTCCGGTCCTTTGGGACGGAACAGTCGTCGTCCTCGATTTCCCAGGGACTCCTTCCATCCCCCTTTATACGTTTGGATTGTAGACGGACCTCTTTTCGACAACCTTGAGGGACGTAGTGGTGGGACCCCAACACCCATCATACCCGGTCAACCACCCATCAGTCTCAGTAAAACCAGTCTTTGACGACACGTCTTTCAGTACCTTCCTGTGTGTAACTCCGTGTTGGGGTCCGGAAAGACCTTTTTTCAGTCGAAGCTCAGGTCTTATCAAAATTGTCAAAATGGACGTGTTGATCACGTGCAAGGTTCTTATTAAGTCCCTCTGTGTCTAAGGTAGTTAAAAGCAAATTAATTTTCGTGTAAATGTGTGTTATTACAGTCGTTGTTTAAAATTTTCCGAAGAAAAAGTTATTATTGTATTAAGAATGTGTATAATTTTGTGTTACTTCTTTTATTATTATTATTATTAATTTTTTATTTATCAAAGTCAGGGAAGTAAATTTTAGATTAATAAGTTTTTATCCACTAAAATGATAAAACGATATAATGGACGAGTCGAAGAAAAAAGATAATACAAAACTATATATATATATATATATATATATACCTAGTATTTTAACAAAATATTGGTTGAAAGATAAAATACGTATCACAAGAGACCTTTTGTAAATGCATTCAGTAATTTAGTAGAAGATAATAGTAGTGTAATCGGTGTATAATAAAGTAATGTGGTAGTTTATCCAAAAAGGAAGAGTTTGATCAATTTGTTCTAAATTAAAAGAATAGAAAATTATTTGTATGAATAGTGTCCATAAAACCTCTAAGTAATTTTGGAAGTTGTCTGAAGGACGGTATCATTGGTGAACCCTGATCATTGAAGATCCACATTGAAGACGAAAATAATGAAGATGATGATCTCCAATACTTGGGAAGGGATTATAACGTGAAAGTTTAAGAGTCATAAAAATAAAATATCAATAAAATAATTATGTTTAATTAGGCACAAAAGAATCTGATTTCTTGATTTTCGGTCGAATATCCTAGTTCTAAATATCTTAGTATTAACATTGACTTTTTAAGGACTCATAAAAATAATAAGTCACTTGTTCCAGACTTGTAGTGGGCCTCCTTCCATGACACCCTCCACGGTCTCAACGTACAGTGTGTGTGTATCCAACACCGACCAGGACCGGGCACACGTTCCCTCAATTATCTCCTGTGTCTACCTATACTTTTTTTATAACGGAAAATCTCGATAGAGACGTACTTTTATTTTTACGTGTTCCGTCTTCGGTTTTATCTGAAAGATATTATTATCTTCCCTCTGAACCGATAAGTACAACTTGACGATTCTGTTCAACCATCTTTTCGTTCTTTTACATATGAACTGAGGACGTGTAATTGCACTCGTAGACTCGTAATTCACGACGAGCTTGTTTGTGTTTGACCTTAAGTAAAGTCCAAAGTGACGTGAGGTAAAGACGGGTCTGTATTCTACTTCACCCTGTCGTCTCCGTTCGTGTCTAAAGAACTCGAGACGTCTCAAGGTATTTCGTCAGGACTCTTTTTGAGAGACTGTCAGTAATACTCTGTTATCTATATTTTTACTTAATCCACAGTTAGGAAAGGAATTTAAAATCGTGAACCGTTCGTATTCTTTTAGTGTTCTTATTAAAATTTTTTGAGAGAGACTTCCCGACATCAATAACTCTACTCACTCCTCAGGGAATGTAGGTCTTCCTCTACCTTTCTCAACCCAGAACCTGTTACTTATCCAACTTAAACCCAGTTACTCCCGTCGCAAGAGGTCCGGTTCTGTTGACTTCCTCTTGTCCTTTTCTTTCGACGTAGTACCGACCGTACATGTCCGTTACTTGTCAAGTCACACCAGTCTCCTTTCCTATACCTGTTGTCTATCTTTTTCATGGGTGACGACTTGAGAGTGATACACTGTAGATGACCCATCTCTCGAAATAGGTAATAGCAAAAACTCGAAATGTTGAGACGTTATCTAGTACAGTACAAGTAAAATATCTAAATCTGTCACTTTCGGACGACTTCTAAAATTCGTTCTTTTTGACGGGTAAACCTCGACACGAGGATCTTCTAGGGAGACCACAGACACACGTTCTACCTCGTATTACTTTCCTATCACCTGTCCTCAAGGACAGACGACCGACTCCGACCCCGATATCAAGCTTTTTACTGGGTCCTACTAGACTAAACATTTTGATACTACTTCCTCTCTCCTACTTGTATTTCCGCAAAGTCTCCAATCCAGATCTCCTGAGCATTTGACTGGTGTACAATTTTCACTTTTTTATTTTTACTACGATTCCAAAGTTACGACCTGCTGACACTTCTACTACCACGGTAATTATCTCCCTCTTAACCTCCCGCAACCTTCTTGACTACTATCTGAACCAAACCTCACATGATCCAAACACTTTGTCGGTCACCATCCCGCGGTCGTCTACTCTGTCTTTATTCCCTCGTCTCTACATTATTCTTCCTTATTGTACAGTAGTCGACCTACGTAAGTGTTTGATCAGCGAGGTATCTCGACGTAGTGTCTCCGTCTACTCCTGTTACTTTGAGGGTTTAAGACTTCAAAGTCCCAATAAATTTTATGTAATCAAGAAATCGAGTTTTAATGTAACACTTCAAATGAACTCGTTTCATTGAAGTATATAAGTAAAATGAAACCCCTCTTTGAAAATAAAGCCTCGTTACTGCGTATACACACACACACACACACACACACACACACACACACACACACCGAAAAAGAATTGTTGTTTGATCTTATTTTCGTCTAAAGTATTATATAAGAAATTTTGACCTCTCGACCATCGTAAAGAAACAAGTTTAGAGGTTTCAATTTACTGAAAGAAAACTTAGAGTCCATATTTAGTATTAGCACGAAAGAAAGACCCCGAAGACGGAAAACAGTTTAATTGTCGAAATCTTTCTTTGTGTATAAAAGTCGACTGGACGCCAACCTGGATAGTAAAGAGGGGGCTTGACAAGAGTCTGTAACAACAGTACCGCCTCTCTCTCCTGTCCGAAAGTCTCAAACGACACACACCGGGTCCAGGGGAAAGAGACCGGGAGTCGTCAAATTAGTGAGATGGAGTGTCCCCGGCCGATTACTCAGGAATCGAAGTTCAAAAGGGAGGAAGATTACTCCCGATTATTTTACGTAAATTGAGGTGATTACGTTGTTTTTGAGTCGTAATAAAGTAACGTAGATGAATTATTCTTGGAACAAAGTATAGTCTAATGTCGGACGAGTCGGTTTCGTAATATGACCCCCTTCACCCCGACACTCTTCCCTCATAGTTCATGATATTACACCTGTAAGAAGGAATTATACGGGACGTCAGAATCCACTAACGAATTAAGTAAATCGGCTCGACCAGACTAGGAAGACGGTTGACAAAACATTTTAAATGACGTTACGATCCGTTGGCCAGGGTGGTGTGTTCGATCTTTATATCATAACGAAAAGGACCCTGGTTCGATCATTGTCAACAAACCCCTCTCCGGTGTCCGTCACCTCGTCTATGACAATGTTTTTCCTTCTGCAAAACCTACACGAAGTAAAACATTTTATCAATGTCGTTTAGGTTAAAAATAATTATTTACAAAGGGGATTAAGAAATGTCAGATTAAAGTCTTCTTTAAGTAGTAGTATTTTTTAAGTAGTAGTCTTCTTTAAATAGAAAGATTAAAGTCTTCTATTAAGTAGTCTGAATAGAAGTCACTCGTCACTGCAGATTAGATAAATAAAGTCGATACTTGAAGAGGTGGAAGAAAACTTGGTCGGGAAGCGAGTTCATCGGTTGTCTTTGTTCATAGACAACCTTCGAAAGGTAAATTTCTTTTCTTAGTAAAACATTAAACTTATTGGTAACGAACTTATTCAATTCTAAGGTACATGTATCTTGACATCCTTTCACTTCGTATAGATAGTGGAATAATGGACATTAAATCTGTATTCTTGGAAGTAAAAATGAGAGGGGTAGTTTAAAACGTTAGATCTCATAAGGAACAGGAGGACAGTGAACCCTCTCTAGTGTAAGTTTCTGGAAAAGTAGACATAACAAGGAATTCCATGTCCTAAGACAAGTGAACCTACTGAACGAATAATTCTTCTCCATCTATATAAAGAGAACTCCAAAACTTGTTCCTGAAAAGATACCCAAATGCTTCCGTTTTCTGTGACATCTCTTCTTCTCTAAGGAAAGTAAGAAATTTTTCAGATGAGTCTTCTTAGCTAACGATAGATATACGCTTTGCTTAAATGTGTAACAAATCCTTTTACTATCACACTTTCTGTTTGTCAATAGAGAACTCTGGAATATTGACCAGTGGGTTATTTTTTATCCACTTCTGACGTCTTTAGGAAAGTCCAAAATGGACCATCTCTAGTAGGTCCCTAGGCATTCTGGTCTTCTAACACCAACAACTTAAAGATTGTTTGCCGAACTCAGTTTTGAAACAAAGCTTTTTGACGTTTCATATCGTCGCGACAAGAGTCAGACAAGACAAAGAGGAACCACCTACATCTCTTCTCCTCTCGGACTTAACGAGGTCCGTTCCTGTTCTGTCCTCTAGTGACGATCGATATGAACACAAGGTGTCGAAGAGTTGCAAAGTGTTCTTATTTACTTTCGAAGGTGGATTTACCCTTTACTTGGAAACAATTTTTTACTCAGACCTACTTTGTTTATGATGTTATAAAAACATTGAAGATCAATATTTATGTCACAAAAAAGAAGAAGGTTTTGGAATCAAAGACCAGTCATACATTTTATTCAAAGTTTGATATATACTGAAGACTACTGACGTACTTTATTTGACCATAATTTTCTCGGTTATACATCAAAAACCACTATGTCTTGTAATTATACTCTTTTTCAGGATATATTAGGAAAGAGAATAAATTTTCTAAAATGTATCTGAGAGAGGTCAATTGAAGTAAAATCTACATGACTATCTCTTTACGAAGATTGATCGAAACACCAAGATTGACATAAACAAAATTCCATTACTTTTTACGATCACCATTTCTTAGGCGAACGATTATGTTCTCCGTGTTCTCTGCTCCCAAGCTAAGGACCCAACCCTTCTAGAAGTCCTCTTTCCTTACCGATGGGAGAGGTCATAAGAACGGACCTCTTAGGGTACCTGTCTCTTTAGACTACCCGAAGTCAGGTACCCCGACATCTCTAAACCTATGATTACTCTCTGACTTGTGTTACTTTTTAATCGAAGTATATTCGAAGACTCTTTTGTTAGATAATCCAAAAGGAATTTGTTTGTTTGTTTGTTTTTGAATTTTCTTATATAGAAAAATCTTTCGATCAAGAAAAGTTTAAATCCCTTCTGGCACATACACACCTATCAGCACAGACTGAGAAACACTGGGGTACTTGACATCGGGTGGTCCGAGATACAGATACCTTAAAAGGTCCGTTCTTATGACCTCACCCAACGGTAAAGGAGAAGGTCTCCTTTCCTCCCTTCTGATGGGAAACAGATTGATTCAGTAACGATCTTTACCGACCCTAATTGACCGAATACTCATCTTTAAAGACAGGGACTCAATAAGAGGATGACCTGAGTACATTGATACTCTTCCTCGAAGTCAATGAAGTCCCTTCTTCGATTTTTTCCTTCTCCAAATAATGTATTCGTCACCCGGTTCCATAGACTCGGAGACACGAAGATTTTATTTTACATTGTGAATGATCTAGTCTGACCGGACCCTAAAGTATATGACGAAACAAAAGAGACAAACTTCCAAGACTTTCACGAAGAAAATTTCTTGGTTCTGAGACCACTCTCGCTTCCTTTTCTCCAGTACTTTAATAAAGTTAAGATTTGAAAGTTCCTTTATCTTTTCCTTCAGTGACACAAATATTGTACTTCCCTTGGTACATCACATTGACAACGAAGAGACTTGTTTGAGTAATAGAAGGAAAATAAACAAATTACAGTGGTTAGTAAAGGAGTAGTTTTTAGACCCCCAATGGGACTTGAGATAGATGTGTAAACAGGGAGTGTCGGTCAGTCGTAACCTGGTCCTTATAAGAAGTAGGGGTCAAAGAGAGTATAGGTAGTAAATAATTTCGATTTAGACCGGAGACATGGGGAAACATAGGGGGTGTGATTTAATTTGGATCCGTTATCTCAAAATAGAAACCTCTTCTGAGAACTTTTAGGGAACCTGATGTTCCTCCAGGTTGCTCAGGTGGGATTTCCTTTAGTTAGTACTTATAAGTAACCTTCCTGACTACGACTTCGACTTTGAGGTTATAAAACCGGTAGACTACACTTCCTGACTGAATAAACTTTTCTAGGACTACGACCTTTTCTAACTTCCGTCCTCCTCTTCCCCTGCTGTCTCCTACTTTACAAACCTACCGTAGTGACTGCGTTACTCAAACTCATCTGAGGTCCTCAAATGAGCCTACCTGTTCCTCTGGACCACACGACATCAGTTACCCCAACGTTTCTCAGTCTGAGTCACTCGTTGACTTGACTTGACTTGACTTGACTTGACTAACAAAGAAGTCTGAAAGGAAGGAAGGGATTAATCGTAGACAAACCTGGACGACTCAACCTTGAGTCCCTTCCAGGATCTCCGATTTGCTTCGGATAAAGGACATTAGTTTTTGACCCCCTGTGTCTTTCCGAAACCATGGGTCCTCGTGGTGTTCCAGAACAAACTATAATAATAGGGAGAGAAAATTTCATTAAAATAACTCCATATTTAAATTTTGGTACTCTGGATGGTAAAACTCCCATATCAAACGACTCAAAATCATTTCTCCATCCTCTCTCTACCGGGGTCCCGATCTGTTCACAAACAGTTCTATTTTAACTTCGTAACAAGAGGATTGAGGGGGTGGGGGTCGTGAGATCCCGTTTCGATCACCGTCTTCGACTCGAGACGACTTCACTTTTCTTTTCGATACTGTTTGGGTCTGTCGTATAGTTTTTCGTCTCTGTAATGGAACGGTTGTTTCCAGACGTATTAGTTTCGACTCCAAAAAGGTCATCAGTAGATACCTACACTCTCAACCTGGTATTTCTTCCGACTCGTGGTTTATTAACTACGAAAATTTGATACCACAACCTCTTCTGAGAACTCTCAGGGAACTTGACTTTTCTCTAGTTTGGTCAACTAGGATTTCCTTTAGTTAGGACTTATAAGTAACCTTCCTGAGTTCGACTTCGATATTATGAAACCGGTGGACTACGTTTCTCGGTTGAGTAATCTTTTCTGAGACTCCGACCCTTTCTAACTTCCGTCCTCCTCTACCCCTGTTGTCCTCTATTCTACCAACCTACCGTAGTGACTGAGTTACGTGTACTCAAACTCGTTCGAGACCCTCTACCACTTAGGACCGTACGACGTCAGGAACCCCAGCGTTTGTCAACCTGTGTTGACTTGCTGACTTTTTGTCGTTATACTTCAGTCACTTTTACAGGGACAGACCTATACTCGTCCTTCCGATGAACTTCCAATTTTACCTTCCCCTACGGTAGGGTATTACTAACCTGTACGTGTGTCTCAGGAGACGTACCCTCGGTAGAACCGTTTTTCAACGTGCACGTAGTACCTCTCCCAGGGTCCGTCCACACTTTTTTCTTTGTTCTATTAACCGGTTTCATTTGTTTCCGGACCTTCCTGATAGGATATATTCACTAAATTTAGTGGAGAAATGACCTGAGGAGTAGTCTCTCCTACGGTGGGTGGGAAAGAGAGACCCAGACATAAAGACAGATCGAAGACTGAATTTGTCTTTTCGATAAAGAGACACATGAGTAGGTATTTAATACGACACAGATATTATTCAAAACATAGACAAAAGTGTCACAAACAGAGGAACTTTGTAAGAACGAAAGTTTACCCTCTTACTTGATCCGGTGAAGTGAAGATCGGAGATCGAGGACCACCAGTTCACAGATCCTAAGGACCAAAAGTAGGTGGGATGAGTCCCTTGATTGAGGACGGGTTGAGGACCCGTCCCTTGATTCTAGAGAGAAATCCTGACAAGTGACGAGAGAGAGGTTCTAATCATTATAATAGGTAACCACGTTGTCAGTTGTGTTAGGTCTAACTCTTGTGGGTATTAGGAGTTTTAAGGGAGGCCGAATAGATGTCAGTTAGGGTCAGTGTGTCATAAACCGTTACTGACTAGACTACTTTCACTTTCTCCTCACTTTTTCAACCGAATTTCGAGTTGTAAGTCTTTTGCTTCTAGTACCGTAGACCAGGGTAGTAAAGACCCTTTATCTACTCCTTTGTCACCTTTGTCACAGTCTGAAATAAAAAGACCCGAGGTTTTAACGAGGTCTACCACTGACGTCGGTACTTTAATTTTCTACGAATGAGGAACCTTCTTTCCAATGCTGGTTGGATCTATCGTACAAGTTTTCGTCCCTGTAATGAAACGGTTGTTTCCAGGCAGATCAGCTCCGATACGAAAAAGGTCACCAGTACATACCTACGCTCTTAACCTGCCACTTATTTCGACTCGTGGTTTCTTAACTACTAAAACTTGACGCCACAACCTCTTCTGAGAACTCTCAGGAAACCTGACGTTCCCCTAGGTTGGTCAGGTTAGATTTCCTCTAGTCGGGACCCACAAGAAACCTTCCTTACTACGATTTCGACTTGGAGGTCATGAAACCGGGGGAGTACGCTTCTCAACTGAGTAACCTTTTCTGAGACTACGACCCTCCCTAACCCCCGTCCTCCTTTTCCCCTACTGTCTCCTACTCTACCGACCTACCGTAGTGTCTAAGCTACCTACACTCAGACTCACTTGAGGCCCTCTACCACTACCTGTCCCTCCGGACCGCGCGACACTAAGTACCCCAGCGTTTCTCAGTCTGTGTTGACTCGCTGACTTGACTTGACTTGACTAGATGAAAGACAGAGATACCTAGTGGAAAAGAATAATAATGTGAACTTACCTTATTGTGTTGTACACCGGAAAATATAGGAGAAAAGTACACCGAAGGAAGTGAACCGTATTATAAAAACTCAAAGTAGGTACACCGTCATGGACAGTAGTGAAACAAAAGAAAGATTATACTTTACATAAGGTAACATACCTATCTGGTGAAAACAAATAGGTGAAAAAGTCACCTACTGTAAAAAAGTCACCTACCTGCAAAGGCCAAAAAGTGATAACATTTATTACGATGACTATTCGTAAACACAGGAACAGAAATACGTTTGTTTACAACAACAAAGAGAACCACCTAAAGATCCTTACCTTGACGACCTAAAATAGTATTCATAAGAAAACATTCAAGGTTTCTTATCGTTTCTCTGTATTTTTTCGGAAGGAGTCACTAGTCACGTTTCTTTATCTCCTTTTGTTATCTTACCCTTTCTGATCTCTAGAGAAGTTCTTTTAATCTCTGTGGTTCCCTTGTAAAGTTCGTTTTTACCCGAGTCATTTCCTGTCTTTACCATACCCGGATTGTCTTTGTCTTCCATAATTCTTCTCCACCGTTCTTTTGTAACTTCTTGATATGTTTTTTTCTAGAAGTACTGGGTCTATTGGTGTTACCGCACTAGTGAGTGGATCTCGGTCTGTAGGATGTCACGTTTCAGTGAACCCGGAATGCTTCGTAGTGACACTTTTTTCGATCACCTCCACTACCTTAAGGTTCCATAAAGTTTGGGATTTTCCATTACGACAATTTTACGACATGAGTCATACGGTCGTTTATACCCCTTGAGTCGTCACCGGTGTCCCGACCTTTTCTACAAAAGTAAGGTTAGGGTTTCTTTCCGTTACAGTTTCTTACAAGGTTGATGGAGTGTTAACGTGAGTAAAGTGTACTATCGTTTCATTACGAGTTTTAAGAGCTTGCATCTGAAGTTGTCATATACTTGGTTCTTGAAGGTCTGTAAGTTCGACCTAAATCTTTTCCGTCCCCTCGGTCTCTAGTTTAACAATTGTAGACAACCTAATATCTTTTTTGTTCTCTTAAGGTCTTTTTGTAGATAAAGACGAAGTAACTGATACGATTACGGAACGTTTGACACCCTGTAAGATATTCTCTACCCTTATGGTCTAGTTGGAGTGGACGGAGGACTCTTTGGACATACACTCATTTCTTCGTTGTCAATTTTGACCTGTACCTTGTTATCTGACCTAGTTTTAACCCTTTCCTCATACAGTTCCGAAATATAACAGTGGGACGAATAAATTGAATATACGTCTCGTGTAGTACTCGTTGTGACCCGACCTACTTCGTGTTCGACTTGAGTTCTAACGGTCCTCTTTATAGTTATTGGAGTCTATACGTTTACTGTGTTGGGAATATAGTCTTTTACTTCTCCTTGACTTCTCGGAAAACTACTTTCACTTTCTCCTCTCACTTTTTCGACGGAATTTTGAGTCGTAAGTTTTTTGATTTTAGTACCGTCAGTCAGGGTAATGAAGTACTGTTTATTTACCCCTTTGTTACCTTTGTCACTGTCTGAAATGAAAGAACCTGAGGTTTTAGTGACGTCTACCACTGACGTCGGTATTTTAATTTTCTGTGAACGAGGAACCTTTTTTTTCGATACTAGTTTGATCTGTCAAATAATTTTTCGTCTCTTTAGTGGAACGGTTGTTTCCAGGTAGATTAGTTTCGATACCAAAAATACCATCAGTACATCCCTACACTTTTAAGTTGGTATTTCTTCCGACTCCCGGCTTCTAAACTATGAAACTTGACACCATGACCTCTTCTGAGAACTCTCAGGGAACCTAACGTTCCTCTATTTTGGTCAGGTAGGATTTCCTTTAGTCAGGACTTACAAGTAACCTTCCTGACTACGACTTCGACTTTGAGGTTACGAAAGTGGTGGAATACATTTCTCAGTCAAGTAATCTTTTCTGGGACTAAGACCCTTTCTCGCTTCCGTTTCCTCTTCCCTTACTGCCTCCTTCCGTACCGTAGTACGGTACCGTAGTGACTGAGTTACCTGTATCAAAACTCGTTCGAGACCCCTTACCACTTCCTGTTCCCTCCGGACCGTACGACATCAGGTACCCTGACGTTTCTCAACCTGTGTTGACTCACTGACTTGTTACTTTTACCGTTCATATATAGATTGAGAAAATTCTTTGAAGGTTTGACAAAAGATCTCACCGACATGGCAACATATAAGGGTGGTCGTTGAACACCTCCAAGTCAAAGAGGTGTAGGAACGGTCAGGAACCAGGACAGCCGGAGAAACTGAAATTGGTGACGTCATCCACGCAGTACACTGTAGAGCATAAGAGAAATAAATGTAAAGAGATTCCTGATCACTATAGGTCGTGGAGAGAAAGGACAAAACGAAGGGTGAGAGAATCAAGTCTTCAAGTCTAGGAGGAGAGGAGGGTGAATCGAATGTTTTATATTATCAACTACACCATAAATGTCGAAAAGAACTGGGTCTTGTGGAGGGGAAACGGAAACAAACTAATCCCTGGGAGAAAAGGAGGCCTTTGGGGTAATGTATATTAAGTACACATTGACTAGGACGGAGAGCGTGAGTATCATAACACCTTTGGTACGGACCCTTTGACCTTTTGTTATAAAGGTTTTGTTTCACAAACCAAATTCTGACCCTAACAGTGGAAAGGAAACCGTCCTTAGAAAGACGTCTTGGAACCCTTTATTTTGATTAGTTTGTCGGATTGAAATAAGTAACGTTTTTAAGTTTTAGTTCATTTGATTCACGGAAACCTTAATACACACACCCACATATATTTATATGTGTTTTTTAAGATTACTGAGGAACTGATATTCCAAGGGAAATACCCGTTCTCCTTTTAAGGGGAAAGGTATTATGTGGCAGTTCTCTGAAAATACAATAAAATACAAAATAGGAGGACTTTATAAGGGAAGAACGGGATTTTAATTGACCCCCAAACCAAACCTCCCCTCCCTCACTAACTAAGAGTATTTTACGAGTCCGAGCAACAACTGTCAGAGGATAACACGAACCCTTTTATTCCGACGGACTTTGTGAATCCAAGACATATTGGTCACCAGATTGACCTTGATGAACGGAGAAGAATAGTACCCTTAAAATCTGTTCAATATATTGGAACGATACGGAATAAACACCGTAGTCATTTTACCCCAATCACTATCAAAGGTAAAATACATAAACTGTACCACTAATTTATAACGGGTATAACGTTTTACGAGTTTTGTCACGGTGTATCATTTACGAGTCATTCACTATTTGTACAAAAACGTCCACGTGTGTAGTGTCCACGGTAATTGTTGGTTGGATCCGTTGTCCGTCTTTCTTGCCCAAGACTTTGAAGACTCTGAAAGAACAGGGTGAACCGTTGACTGAAGAAATAGAAATAAGTCAAGAAACCACTAAGGTAGGTTAGAATACTAAATTTATGATAGATGTATGATTACTGAGTTTAAATATAGTATGTAAGTGACGCCCAATATTATAGGTCACTATATAAGTGGTAGAGGTGACCCTTTAGACTAACTGGAAGGTCTAGCAGGGAGATGTGAACGAGGAGACAGTCCGAGAGAGTAGGTGACAAAGTCCTATTTTTAGAGTCGTAATAGGAAGTGAACAGACAAAGAGGGTAGGGGATAAGGACGAACAGTTTTCAAGGACTACAAACATGTAAGTTTTATACTGTTTTACGATGGTGAGGATTGGTAGAGATGGTAGAGACGAGAATAATGGTCCAGGTCTCTTGTCCTTAGGCAGAGGGCCTAAGGACATTATCGGAGTGAGGACTAAAGGTACGAAGTTGAGAACACGGAGACGTCAGGTTAGAAAGGTTTGATTGTCCAGAGTATTACGTTCAGTCTGCCACAGTAAAGGGACGTGTTTTGTAAGAATACCGAAAAGTAAAGTGAGTCTAATTTTTAACACAAGATACAACAAGATTTGGTTATACGGGATCTCTAGACCGGTAACGACCGAGAAACTGTAATACAAATGACACGAAGGGGGGTGCGGTGGTGACTGAAGTAGAGCCGATACGATCAGAGAAAGACTGAACACTTGGTAATCCCGAAACACGACTACCAGAGGTCCCGGGTCTTCGAGAGCAGGGGTCTATAAGTGTGACGATTAAGGGAGTACAGGAAGTTCATAAATGAGTCAAGTCAAGTCAAGTCAGTGAGTCAACACAGGCTGAGAAACGTTGGGGTACTTGGCGTCGTGCCGTCCGGAGGGACAGGTAGTGGTTGAGGGTCTCAAATGGGTTTAAGTGCAGGTAACTCAGCCACTACGGTAGGTTAGTAGAGTAAGAGACAGAAGGGGAAGAGGAGGACGGGAGTCAGAAAGGGTCGTAGTCACAGAAAAGTTTACTCAGTTGAGAAACGTAGTCCACCGGTTTCATAACCTCGAAGTCGAAGTTTTAGTCAGGAAGGTTACTTGTGGGTCCTGACTAGAGGAACATAGTGGGATAATTAGTCAAAGTGGGAGAAATTTTGACGTTTGACGGTGGGGTTGTGGAATAGAACGATAATAAAGAAATAACATACTAGTTTAATGTAAAAATTAGAAGACTATATGATATATATAATATGAATGAATAAAAAAAGATACATTACAAATGAAAGGTAGGAAAGATTGGTCTAATATTCGGTGTATTCCTGTTTCGTAAAAAATCTCCCCTACCAATCCCTAGACCTAACAGAGGACTACACAAAGTCCTTTCCTCATGAATGAGGTATATATGAACAACTTTCTTACGTAAAATCTGGAACCGGGACTTAAGTAAGTAAAAAAACACACGAAACAGTAATGAAGGTTCATCGGGTGATATCTTTACTGATACTGTACCTCTAAAAACATGTGTACTCATCCTCACCGTCGGACATCTCTTTAAACTCACGAAAAACCGGTCAGACAGAAAAATCGGGGAACGAGAACACAAAAGGAGTCGGTGACTCCTCGGTTCAGTCCACCAGGACTCTCCACTGACCCTCAGGTTGTCTCATACGTCCGGTCTAAAAAAGTGACTAATTATTTTACCCACCTCTTCTAGTGACTCTGGTATTGCTTTACCACCTCTTCTTGTTCGGGAACAAATTGGGGAACAGGTTTAGGTTATATATACTAATTTGGATACGTAGACATCACGAATTACTTTATCGAGGAATTAAAAGAGTCGGTTTTTCTTTAACTAAGAATAGGACAAGTTTTACAGTAACTGAAGTCGATATATTTTATTTCATTTTAATTTTCAAGTTAAATAGAATTTTTTCTTTCTACTATAGGTAGATATTACTTTATTAACCTCACCTTACGTCAATACGGGAATCTGAGTCGTTCTCGACCGGGTGAAACCGGAGGTACGGAATCTCCCGAGAAGGGATCCAAAATAGGTAGGACAAGGAAGGGTACCCGTTCCTCGGGTTCGAAGGAGTAGGTAGGAGGACAGTTTTGAGACGGGTCAACAGTCCTGGGACCTTAGGCGACGGGTTTACTGGGATCCGGTAGAAATTCGTGAACGTCCCAGACACATGTGGGACATGGATTCACCAGATCCACCTGTCACCACCGACTAAACGTTTAACTCGACTCCCTGTCTGACATCACGGAAGGATTCCATCTTAGGTCGATCTTCACTCTTCCCCTGACTGGTCTCTGGGTGCTGACCTGGGTTTTAAGGACCCGACTGTGTAAGGTCGGACTTTGAGGTTCAGTGGGATCTTAAACATAATCTTAGGTCGTAAGACTCAGTATTTCTATATATACAAGTGATCCTCTTATCTTATCTTGACTACATAGTGTACAAACCTTTAAAGTTACTATTGAAGATTGAATACTTTTTTTCTTCAACTTTGGTTAGAGATTGGGTAGTGTGTGGATACGTCCTTCACTTTACTACACTTTGGGTGGACCAAGGGTTCCTTAGAAAAAGAGTCGATGTTAATCTCTCCCTTCTACGAAACGATGTAGTGGTATTTCTAATCACTTGACCTAAAAAGGACAGAGAACAGGAGTTCCCAGTTCCCCTCCCCGTAAAACAAGACTTACTAGACCAGTCACTGTAAGATTCCTTTGGGGTGAGGACTAAGACTTCGTATGGGTATGTTGGAAAATAGACCCTTTTCTTTGGATTGTAAAAATCTATTACTGTAGGTTGTTGAGTCATCCTGTACCGGACCATGGCACCATGAATCATGGCAGTTTAAAGTAGAACTTCTCGTTTAAAACATACAAAAATAAAGATCATACTATTTCATTGAAGTAAAAGTCATTGTTTAGCTTGTGTTCAAAGTGACTCCACTACTTTGTCCGGACGTCTTCTCTGTCGTACTGTCCTCCCCATATCGAAAGACGCCACAATGTTCGTCACCCACTATTCCCTACGGTGCGTACCACTGTAGACAGTTTCCACTTCGTAACATAGGGGTTTGTAACTACTTAACGGGACACCGATTTCTCAGGAGAAGTCTTTTCTTCCCCCTTTTGTAAAAGACTGTCTGATTTGGACTTTTAATATTACTGCCGTTAAAGAAATAAAGGTGGAACTCATTTCTGTTAAAATTTAAAAAATATGACAGAGTACCTGTTTATTCGAGGATAGAGTTTCTTTTTCTTTACGTTCTTCCGTTTTAACAACAGACTCCTCCGAAATGTTTATCGACTCTTCTCTTCTCTTCTCTTCACTTTCCATTCCCTCTTTCCCTTTCTATATCGGTTGACTTACGTCTCAAGGTCTCTGCTCGTTCCTCTCTTTTCTCTCGAAAGAATTTACTCGTCACGTTTCTTCATCTCCTTTTGTTATCTTACCTTTTCTGATCTCTAGAGAAATTCTTTTAACCTCTATAGTTCCCTTATAAAGTACGTTCCCGTCCGTACTATTTCTTGTCTTTGTCTTTCCTGGATTTTCTTCGTCTTCTCTAATTCTTCTCTACCGTTCTCATGTGTCTTCTTGATATGTTTTTACTGGATCTATTAGTACTACCACACCAGTGAGTGGATCTCGGTCTGTAGGACCTCACACTTCAGTTTACTCGGAGTCCTTCGTAATAATGGTTGTTTCGATCACCTCCACTACCTAAAGGTCGACTCGATAAAGTTTAGGATTTTCTACTACGACAATTTCACGACGTAGTTATACAGTAGTTTAAACCTTTTGGGTCGTCCCCGGTGTCCTGACCTTTTTCAGTCAAAAGTAAGGTTAGGGTTTTTCCCGTTACGGTTTCTTACAAGTATGATGGACTTTTAACACGAGTGAAGTGTACGATCGTTCCATTACCAGTTTTAGGAGGTTCGATCCGAAGTGATCATACACTTGGTTCTTGAGCGTCTACATGTTCGACCTAAATCTTTTCCGTCTTCTTGGTCTCTAGTTTACCGGTTATAAGCAACCTAGTTTCTTTTTAAAATTTTTTTTAGACGAAGTAACTGATCTGATTCGGGAAACTGACACACCGAGTGTTGTTTGACACCTTTTAAGAAGTTCTCTACCCTTATGGTCTGGTGGAATGGACGGAGAACTCTTAGGACATACGACCATTCCTTCGTTGTCAATCTTGGTCTGTACCTTGTCTGACCAAGGTTTAACCCTTTCCTCATGCAGTTCGACACATAACAGTGGGACGAATAAATTGAATATACGTCTCATGTAGTACTCTTTACGACCCGACCTACTGAGTGTTCGACCTTAGTTCTGACGGTCCTCTTCATGGTTGTTGGAGTCTTTACGTTTATTATGGTGAGGTTACCGTCTTTTGTTTTTTCTTGATTTCTTGAGAACTACTTCCACTTTCTCCTCTCACTTTTGGACCGAATTTTGAGTCGTAAGTTTTTTGATTTTAGTACCGTAGACCAGTGTAGTGAAGTACCGTTTATCTACCCCTTTTTCACCTTTGTCACCGTTTAAAATAAAAGAACCCGAGGTTTTAGTGACATCTGTTACTGACGTCGGTACTTTAATTTTCTGTGAACGAGGAAACTTCTTTTCGATACTGTTTTGATCTGTCATATAATTTTTCGTCTCTGTAGTGAAACGACTGTTTCCAGGTAAACCAGTTTCGATACCAAAAAGGTCATCAGTACATACGTACACTCTCAACCTGGTATTTCTTCCCACCCACGATTTCTTTACTCCGAAAGTCTAACATCACAACCTCTTCTGAGAACTCTCAGGAAACCTAACGTTCCTCTAGTTTGATCAGTTAGGACTTCCTTTAGCTGGTCCTGACAAGTAACCTTCCTGACTACGACTCCGACTTCGAGGTTAAGAGGCCGGTGTCCTACGTTTCTGAGACTACGACCCTTTCTACCTCCCCGTCCATCTCTTCCGCTTCTGTCTCCCATTCTGCCAACCTACCGTAGTGACTGAGTCGCCTGTACTCAAACTCGTTTCACACCCTCTGTCCTTTCCTGTCCATTCGGACCGTATGACGTCAAGTACCTCAGTGTTTCTAGTTTATATTGAATCACTGATTTGATGTTGTCGTTGTTTTACTCCTTCTATACCCTACTTCACTCCCCCATCCCTTCCACACGAACAGCACCCTCGGAACTCAACGGTAACTGGGGACCTCTAATAAAGGTTCCATAAGTAACCAAACAACGAAGGTACAAGAACAGTCGAAATTCCCGTCCTATAAAATGATTTAAGATCTTTTTAGAGACTCCACCCTTTAACAACTACAGGAAACCAAATTGGTTGTCCACTCTGGTAAATCGTCAATTGTCGTCATCGGAAAGGAAGAAACCGACCATACACCACCGTACCCCTCCCACCCATAATCTTACCTTCTCTTGTGTCCCCTAAGAACGTCTGGTGTTCGAGGACAAGGAGGATTGGACTCAATAACGAAAGAGATTACTCTTAGTCCATGTAACTCGTATAATAATTCTTCCACACTTTTCTTTTATAGAGGATGGTATAGTTATTTTTTCTTTAAAATGTCGGTAGTTACTAAAGACCAGAGGTTTACACTTACTACCGAGGGGTTTGACCCTAGGTCACCTACGACGATCGACGGTGGGGGTGCCACTAACGACTCCTCGACTCCTTTCCGTTCTTCGTCGGTAGACGGTGAGGAATTCCACTTGTTCTTGTGTCCTAACCGGGGTCTATAGACTCTACGTATAATCTCCTTACTTAAGTCACTCGGGCTTCCGAATGTAGAAGGGTATGTTTCTTACTATTTAAGGAAGTGAACTATGGACTAGAAACTACAAGGTTGACGGACGAGGGAAACAACGTTTGAACATATATCGGACTGAAGGGGAGGACGGATGAACCTCGTCAAAAGAGTCTCGATGACTCTACGACAGAGGTCCCGAACTTCAGGATTTGGAAGGGTGGTTTATTTAATGAGAGATGAAAGTCCAACACTGACATAAAAAATCAACTGTTTCCAATAAAATTAAATAGATTAACGACTGTAAGGATGAAGAGATACATTGATTTCGACTCATATTGAACTAAACAGTTCAGAATAAGACTTCGTAAAAGAGTACAAAAGAAAGAAAGAAGGGAATAGGTTTGACGTACGTATACGGGTAAGAAATATAAGATTATTAGTAGCAGTATTCATATTGAGCTGAGACTTTTGGAACTTGCCTACGTGAAGTTGTGGTCGATCGACTATTAGTAGTTTAGAAGTGTGGATTAGTAAAAAAGGGTAGACTTATCTATAAGACACTTTTTTTCAGTACCATAGAGACATATACACCTAACGAAATGACATGAGTAACTTTAGATGAACTAATGGAGACTCGGAAATCAGAATCTTCACAAAAATAACAACAGACTCCTCTATAAACAGTGTAAACATATTTATTAGAAGTCATTTGTTTTTAATTCATAGATGTTACACTTCTTCCGACTCGCGGCTTCTTAACTACGAAAACTTGACACCACAACCTCTTCTGAGAACTCTCAGGGAACCTGTCGTTCCTCTAGGTTGGTCAGGTAAGATTTCCTCTAGTCGGGACCCACAAGAAACGTTCCTGACTACGACTTCGACTTTGAGGTCATGAAACCGGTGGAATACGCTTCTTAACTGAGTGACCTTTTCTGAGACTACGACCCTCCCTAACCCCCGTCCTCCTCTTCCCCTACTGTCTCCTACTCTACCGACTTACCGTAGTGGCTGAGCTACCTGCACTCAAACTCAGGCCCTCAACCACTATCTCTCCCTCCGGACACGACGCTAAGTACCCCAACGTTTCTCAGTCTGTGCTGACTCGCTGACTTGACTTGACTTACACTATAGTCTTTAAGTCCATCAAAGATTTGAGTCACTTCTTATTAGAAGTTTAAAAAATAGTTGGACAGGGTTCGGTGTAGGGGTAAAAGAGGAAGAAATCTACAAGTTAAGAGGGAATACAAGGAGAGAGTAAAAGAAAGGGAGAAGAAAAAAAAAAATTTCGGTGAGACAAATAGTCATTAACTATACAATTTTGGACATCTGAAATTACATATGTCGAACTACTCGAACCCTCATTCATAAGTAGGTACTTCGGTAGTAGAAATAGTTCCCGTGTCTGCATACGTAGTAGAGGGTTTAAAGGAGGATGGGGAAAACAACAGTAACAACAAATCAACCAACATAGACTGAGAAAACACTGGGGTACCTCAGACGGTCCGAGAAGAGAGGTACCCTAAAGGGTCCGTCTTACGACCTCACCCAACGGTAAAGGAAAAGGTCTAACAGATTGACCAGGCCCCTAACTTGGACTTATATGGAAATAATAATGAAAAAAAAAAAAAAACCGAACCATCTTTTTTGGAGAATCCTTTAAAGTCCATCAGTTATGTCATAACTATCGATTTCTGTGATACGATTCTCATCAACTAAAGGTCTTAAATGAACAGAACGCAATTCACTGTAAAATATCGGAATTGGTAGTGGAGGTTAAAGAGTGAGGGGGTGGGGTCCGTTGATGGTAAGATTAAGACTAAGATACTCGAAGGAATCCTAAAATGTATATTCACTCAAGTACGTCATAAAATAAAACACACAGACCGAATAAAGTGAACCGTATTACAGGAAGTCCAAGTAGACATAACAGTGTTTACCGTCATAAAGGAAGAAAAAATTCCGATTTATGAGATAACATACATGGGTGAAGTAAAAGACATAGGTTAAAGATTACCTTAAACTACCATTGTTCTAAAAACGGAGAGTTCGGTCATAGAAAATTGGTCCTACAATCCGTTTTGACTCTGGAGTCCACATGTTTCCGTCTACGAAACTCTATTGTCTGTGTACCCAAAGTCACATTACTGCAAAACAGTCCGGTACCACACACCCTCTGTTACCATGTGTAGAAGACTTCTTGTACCTTCCTACGAAAAGATCTCACATAACACGTTACTCAAGAGTAAAGAGATGTAGTGTCGAGATTTGGTACGTCGACTCAAAGTAACGGAATCTTTTTTTAGTCATGACCTATTCTGATATCAATTAGGTGTCGTCCTTGTGGGTATGGTAGTGGAACGGAGAAGGAACTTGTGTGAGGCCTTGTCAGGGACGTCTCGGCCAAGTGACGTATTCAGACACACGCCAGAAGGGTTTACTACGGTAGGTTTTACCGAAGTTCAGGTGACGAAAGGTTAAACTTTTTAATCGTGGGGTTGAATTTACGAACCAAGTCAAACAAGTTTTAACGGTCGGGGTGTATCTACTCGTCAAATGGTGTGATCGTAATGGATCACAAATCTTCTGGCTCCAAAGGATCGTTTACGCGAACCTGGACTTTACGTCTAAGAAGTTGTAGGAGAGAACCACACAGTAGTTTCCTTTATTGAAGCACTTAAGAAAGTAGTAGATATTTCCATCCTAATATGAGCGTGGACACCCCGACATTTTTAATTTATTCTGGGGCACATAGTTCATAAAAGTGTAGTGGTCTCGGGATATTTATAATCGACGTCGAGTTGTCCTTTCTTAGGTGGACGTCACATCCTCTACACCGAAGCTAGGGACCCAGTCTTTCTAGGGGACCTCCTTCTTTACCGTTGGGTGTGGTCACAAGAACGGACCTCTTAGGGTACCTGTCTCCTCGGACTACCCGATATCAGGTACCCCAACGTTCGCATCCTGTACTAAATCGTTGATTTTTTGTTGTTGTAGTGTTAATGTATTATTAATAACACGATAGGACCATTCGTTTGAACAGAACTTAATAAGTTGTGTATACCAGTAAATCTAAAGTATACCCAAAATTGGGTCCATCCAATAATTTGGGTCTTTTCTCGAATATGAATACACCCAGAAAGTTGAGTCGTGGATCAAATTAGTCAAGTAAAGTCAGTGAGTCAGTGCAGACTGAGAAACGTTGGGGCACCTGACGTCGTGTGGTCCGAAGGGACAGGTAGTGGTTGAGGACCTCGAACGAATTTGAGTACAGGTAGTTCAACCACTACGGTAGGTTTGTAGAGTAGGAGACAGCAGGGGAAGAGGAGGACGGAAGTTAGAAAGGGTCGTAGTCCCAGAAAAAGTTACTTAATCAAGAAGCGTAGTCCACCGGTTTAATAACCTCGAAGTCGAAGTCGTAGTCAGGAAGGTTACTTACAAGTCCCGACTAAAGGGAACCCTAACTGACTAAACTAGAGGAACGACAGGTTCCCTGAGAGTTCTCAGAAGAGGTTATGGTATCAAGTTTCCGTAGTTAAGAAGTCACGAGTCGAGTACTCAGACATCTGTTATCACATTATCGAACAGTAATTTTTAAGGTAAACACTTAGAGTAAAAAAAAGCGTAAGAAGAAAGTATTCAAGAAATAAGTTCTAATCGACAGGTTCTACTAAACTAAAAATACTTTACTTGTTTAAATTCAAATACGTCGTCGGAAAAGGAGACACTACCCAAAGAAAAGACACCTGAAGAAAAGTCGACGACTAAAGAACTAGTGACGTCTGAAAAAAAAAAAGGAGTTTTCTGAAGCAGTCGAAGAATTACGGTAGTCGGAAGAAAGGGAAACAAAGGTGGTGTCCGAAGGACAGACCTTGGGCAAAAAGTAGACTAAACCGAAGATTACGATAACGACGGGATAGGTAAACTTAAACCACCAAGAACAGGACCGTTTCTCACCACAAGGCCGAGTTCCAGAAACGTATACCTAAATCGCAGCTATACTAAACAATTAGTGTAAAGTATCACAAGGCTTATTGAGATTTGAAAAATCTCCTATCTTAGAAGGAAAGGGGACGTATTAGTGGTATATTAATAAAACAGGAAGGATATGCGGACTGGAATACAATCCGTCAAATGTGTAAAACAGATTTGGGAACTCGTTACAGTGTCTGTAGTATTCTTATGTACTATCTGTTTAGAGACTACTCAAACTTGTTTATGTGAACTCATTCTGACACCTCTCACGTATTAGCCCCATGTCTCACTATGTAAGTAAGTAAGTAAATTGGTTATAAAGAACTAGAGGAGATAAGATGGACGGTAAGATCCAGGATTCAAACATTAATATTTGTTCTGGGTAGGAACATCTTCCTTTCATCCGTTAATCGATTACTTGTCTGGTCATTCTTTTAAGACCTACCACTATTTCCTATATTTCCTTTATTTTGTTCCGTTATCATATCTTTCTTAAATCCCACACCTCCTTCTTTATACTCTCACCAACTAGTGTCCGTTAAACACCCTCCCCGAAAACACGGTCGGAGTCGAAACGTATGAAAATTTTGTATTCAACGAATTCTCAAGTCAAGTCAAGTCTGCGAGTGAGTACAGGCTGAGAAACGTTGGGGTACTTAGCGTCGTACGGTCCGGAGGAGGAATGTTTTTATGTCCACATATATTATATTATGATGTTCCTAAAACGACACTTTTCTTCTCTTTACTCAACCTTCGTCATCTTCCTCCCTTCAGTCCTCTCAAAGATTTACTTGTTTATCTCCTTACTACATTTTAGTACATTTCTGGGACTACGACCCTTTCTAACTTCTGTCCTCTTCCCTTACTGTCTCCTACTCTACCAACCTACCGTAGTGACTGAGCTACCTGTACTCAAGTTCATGCGAGGTCCTCAACCACTACCTGTCCCTTCGGGCCACACCTTCGCACCACACGACTCCAGGTACCCCAGGGTTGTTCAACCTGTACTGACTCACTGACTTGAGTTGACTACATTTAGTCCTTCTTTAGGATATGAACTCGTGGGTCTCGGACCAACGAAAGACCGAGGAAGTAAGATCTGAGTGACTCCCGTACCTCTCAACAGTCCTAGAGTATAGTCTCCAGACGAGGGCCTCACAGGAGGAGTGAAAGAATTTACTCCCCGAATGAAGATAGGAAAGTAAGTAGAGGATCGGGACTCTCGTAGTAAACGTACGTCAATTATAAGTTTCTTATAAATGACTTATTTCGAAATACTTCTTAATAACCAAACAAGTTCACATGCACAAATTAATCATCAGACAGATCGTCGGGACACTGGAACTCAATTAATAAAGTAGAGAATCTGGGAGTTTAGAGAGTAGATACTTTACGTCACTATTACTCACAGGGGGACTCTGACCTACTCTCTACCTACCTTACGGAGTCAGTTCAGTTTCAACTAAGAGGGTACAGGGCCCCCAAGGAACGAGATTCCCACCTACCGCCCCATCTACCTTACCCTCCTCCATTTCTCTGGGCCTAGTCTCTCCCTTGTGTCCCCTTGGGGGGACGTGAGTACAGTGGTAAAGGGGTGACGGAACCAGCCAGCCATTTGTCCACACCTCTCACCCCCTCCCCACTCTCCCGTCGCTCGCGCAATCGTGACACCTCGAGCACATGACAAAAGTGGGTACACCGTTATTTAGTTACGTCCCAAACAGTAAAATTAATCAGAAGAAAGTCCTCCCCTTCAGTTCCGACACTTCACGACTATCCCTCGACTTTTTAATGGACCTTTGTTCATTGGACTTCCTCACGATGACCAAGAACCTCACGACGACCACGTACGTGTCGAGAGGTGAAGTCTTTCCCTCTCGAGGGGAACCCCCCTTCCGACCGTGCTCCTTCCACCCCACTCCCCCCTCGACTTACTCGGAGAGAGGACGAACGGGAGTAAGTCGGGACACCACTTGACATCCCTTCCCTTCCGTCGCCCCTTTCACTCCCTCCCCGACAGATAGATCAGGTTTCACTTCTACGTCTTTACTTTATGTGTTTTGTCAACCCCTTTGTTTCGGGAGTTTCAGTCTTAAAGCTTTTGGTTCATTTCGATTAGTTCCGGAACACTCACGAATCAGTGAGTCAGGCTGAGAAACACTGGGGTACCTCACATCGAGTGGTCCGAGGAGACAGGTAACCTAAGAGGTCCGTTCTTATGACCTCCCTCAACGGTAGGGAGGAGGTCCCTTAGAAGGATCGGGTCCAGAGGTTGTGACGTCCACCTAAGAAATGGTAGACTCGGTGGTCCCTTCGAGTTAGTTTCGAGACTTCAAACAATTTCTTTTTCAAAGGTTAACCTAACACAAAGGAACTAACATGACATAGTATTTATTCAAAAAAGAAAAAAAAAAAAACCGTTCCTAGAGTCCCATCTCAGTTTCGTTCCGGTGACGTTTCTCATTCAACATGTTCTCCGAACGACCGCACAATTCCCACGAGTAACGACAAAGGATCATCTAATTATTTCCCTCTGTGCTGAGACTCGGGAGGTTTGTCCTTCAGGACCGACTGGTAAGACTTTAGTCGAGAAGGAAAGAGGTTGTTATAGATCTGACCAGTAATTGAAAAAGAAGCACTAGACTAAATTATCGTTATCATAACTATGTTACACCGAGAACCTTCTTAGAGTTAAGAAAATGAATGAAACTTACTTACATAACCAGAAATGAATGAAAATTACAGGACCCTTTAGTGAATCGAGACTCAGAACCAGCGAACATATGTTGCCTTTGCTTTGTGGATAAGATGGACAGGGTGTGTTACCAAAACTCATACACTACCATACAAGGTATGATGTTTTATCTTCTTATTATCTAATAATAATAATGGTAATAATAGTAATATTAAATATCATTATTTTTCGATAAAGAAACCTAAAGAAATTACCTTAAAGGTTTAAACCTTTTCTAGAATTACAAGTCGATCAAGTTTTTTTCAAGTCAATCAGGTTACACATGAAGTTAAGGTTAGAGACTGGTTAAGAACTATTCAATTAATGGGTGAGAAAAGAACTTTGAAGTCATTTTATATGACAGAGGGTTCCTTTAGTCTCGACATAAATCGGTCGAGATTATAAAGTACGAGATTAATAGTTCAACATATCTTATAAATTCAGGATGGTAAATCATAATCGAGAAGGACGATTTTGGAATTAGGGAAAAGGTTCTACTATTGGGGAGTGTACAAAATTGTTTAGAGAAAAGAAAGGGGTCGACGTTTCGGACTCACATAGGTTTTTAAGAAGGTCACTACACCAAAACCTAAAGAAGTAGTAAGTTCAACCAGTCAAGATTCATAAGAATAAAAGACAAAGAAAGAATTATGCACGAGGGACTAGATTTATAGGTCCTTGTCACACTAGTCACACGGGTTTTTGTGGTGGACTATCAACATAGTTGGTTTAAACGAATGGAAAAGGGTTCAGAAGTAGAACGAAAAATCGTGTATATTTTACAGAACAAACAAAGACGAAATCGATAAACAGAAGTAAGATATCGACGAAATACTTTCAGAAGAGACTTACGAAGGTAGGTCCAGACAAATAGAGACAGAAAAGATCTGAACCTACGAATCCTTTCATACTTCAGGTCCCTTTACCTTAATCCTTCTACTTGTCCCTTCGTCCGAAAGTACCAGAGTTCCTCTCTTCTGTTCCTTCGACTGAAATTTTATACTCTTTCTACCCGAATACCCTTTCCCCGATGTAAACGAAATACAAGTAGATTTCTAATCTTGACCCTGGTCAGTCCCAATGAAGGACCCCATCAAAGGGTTAGAATCAGTGTCACCATTTCTCGTATCCTAAACCTTGTCTCGTCTAGATTCAAATTCAGGACTGAGTCGTAGAAGGATCAAGTCACCAGAATCCGTTAAAAAGACGTAGGGAAATGTCTCAAAGGGACCACTGAGTCTACCATTTCTTTGACGGACGTTACGTCCTCTGAACCCAAGTTAGGGATCCATCCTTTCTAGGGGACCTATTCCCTTACTGATGGGTGACGTCATAAGAACGGACCTCTTAAGGTACTTGTCTCCTCGGACCACCCGATGTCAGACACCCCAACGTGTCTCAGCCATACTAACTAGCTGATTGTGAAAGTGTCGAAGTTGGAAAAGGAGATATTTTACTCCAACTATAACAGTTGAAGTAACACAGGAAAAGTCCTGATTCCCTATATCCGATTGGACACTTAATCGGGAGTCCTATACGAGTCAACAGGTCCGGGGTACGTACGGTAAAAAGATGTACACAATTGAACAGGACGGAACTGAGTAGATTGTTCTTGTCAAGACGTATCATGTATTCTAAGTACAAGTCTTTATCAGTGAGGAAGGGGTACTGGGGGTACGTTTTTTTCACTAAGAGGTGAAGTTGTTACCACTCGAACCGAGACACTTAACAAAACTGGTTACCCTTCAGTCGTCGGTATTTCGTCATCCTAAATTTTTTAAAAAAAAGAAAATTTAACCTCATATCAACTAAATATTACAATGTAATTAAAGTACACATGTCATTTCACTGAATCAATATATATAGATATATCTATATAGATAGATAGATAGATATATCTATATGTATATCTATATAGATACCACGAGTCAACTAGTCAGTGCAGGTCAAGAAACTCTGAAGTACCCGACATCAGACGGTCCCAGGAGACAGGTACCTCAAAAGGTCCGTTCTTATAGGTTCACCCAACGATAAAGGATTTCTCAACCTGTACTGACTCACTGACTTGTTGTTGTTGTTACTTGTTGCACACACACACACACACATACCCAAAAAAAAACCTAAGAAAAGAAAATTCCGTCATATCAGAACTTTTCACAGAAGAACGAATTTGATGTAAGAACTTGAAGACGATACGGGTATCTCTCTTATACGGATTCCTGTCTGTCGAGTAGAGTCCTCCTCTCACTTTCAGGATTCCTTGTCTGATTGGTAGGTCGACTCGAGTAGGGTCTAGTCGTCGAGAGTCTGCTGGGGTCCGTCTACGTCTACCGACCTGTTCGGGTCAACTCTAGTTATCATGACCCGACGGTTGGTCATGTCGACACTCGATGTATTTACGTAAAAAACATACAAGGACTCCAAAACCGCCCTAGAAGGTCCACCGCAATCACCATTTCTTGGATGGACGGTTACATCCTGTGTATTCTGTGTACTCAAACTAGGGACCCAACCCTTCTAGGAACGTCCTCCCGTACCGTTGGGTGAGGTCATAAGAACGGACCTCTTAGGGTACCTGTTTACTCGGACCACTCGATATCAGGCGCCCCAATGGCTCTCATCCTGCGACTCGCTGACTTCACTGACTTACGCCGTGCACGATCCGAAACGCCGGCAAGATAGGAGACACTGGAGTCAATAGACTTTATTGATCATTTGATTTCTGTGTTTACCGACTGTTCTAAAGTACAAAGGGGAGAAGACTTTCTGTACCCTTCGGTTATAAAAGTAAACAAGTTATTTATAAACTCATGAGACATGGATCACGGGGCTATCAACGATTGAAAGGGAGTTTGTTCGTCACGGTCTAACATGGTCTCGGGTTAAGAAAACAGAATTTCAGTAAAGTGACTTTCATGTCGTATTGGTCATATGTACGTCCCAAACAAGACCAAGAAGAAATTAGAGACCCACAGAGAGACGGAACACCTGAGACCCACAGTAAACCGAGGGGACCGAGGGTCTCGACCACCCGGTCTTGTCAGACCTACTGGGGACAATACAACCCACTACTCCATCTTAAAATAGTCCACCTTCCGTGAAGGTGAAGGGAAGGGTTATTTCACGAGGTTTGAGGTGAGAGACGGAAAAGGGGTACGAACCCGTTCATAAGGTCCAGTTAGGACGTAAGATATCGGAAACCCTCACACTTTCTTTCCTGTCTTCAATTCTTCCCGAACGAAAGGGCATCAGAACTGACAGTCCTACGTCGAACGTCGTCCTAACGCCCCCTGGTAGTGGTAAAGAGACTTTAGACCCCGGCGTTGACGTGTCTTCTCCCACGAGAACACATTTCGACGTTGGCCGAAGGACCCTTCTTCTCTCCAAAGGAACAAGTAATGGCTCACCTACTAAGTAACGAATACTATAGACCATTTACATCAGGCGTAATCACGTGTGTGTAAGACGTTGCCGTCTATTTTTTTGGGTTTGACGTTTGTATAGTCCTTTGAGTAAACACGACCCCAACGTGTAGGTAACGGAGACGAACAGCCTACACTGTTCCGGTTGAAAATAGACGTAGGAGGCGAAACGGGAGTAGACGGTCCGGACGATTTACTTTTAATAGTTCCTTACTCCCCTTTTATCAGTAAGAAAAATGTCAAAAGTTTAATGAAAGTGGTAAACCCTTTCTTGATGAATAAGTAATTAAGTAAACAGTGTGTTTATAAATAACTCCCCGTCAATAAGTCTAAAAGTCACGAAAATCCCTTTTAAAGTTCAAGGAAGGGATAGTTAGTTTGGATTCGTTAGACCAGGAACGAAAAGATAAACTATATTAGAGTACGAGTGACGAAAGTAAAATCAAGAAAAACCGGACCCGAAAACGAGCGTAGAAGGTAAAATAACCTTAATAATATATATAAAAAAAGACCGAGAGTAGTACGGACACAAAAAGACTAAGAGATCTCAAATCGTGTTCACAATCTAAAGGTCTGCCTGAAAGGAATTCAGGTAAATCATCATTACTAAGAGGTCTTTTAATTAACCCAAATATCTTTCTATCTCTACCTTTAAGTGTGTGTGTGTGTGTGTGTGTGTGTGTATATATAGATGTTTTTCACTTTCACAATCAGTGAAGCCAGCACAGACTGAGAAACGTTGGGGTACCTAACATCGAACGGTCCGAGAAGACAGGAACCTTAAGAGATCCGTTCTTATAACCTCCCCGATCCTTAAGGGAAAAGGTTCCCTAAAGGGTTGGGACCCTAGTTTGGGTCCAGAGAGTGTCAAGTCCGTCTAAGAAATAGTAGACTCGGAGGTCCCTTTGGGTATGTGTATGTTTATTTTTTAAATGATATTTCCCTAAACCTAGTACATGAATACCTCCGACTCTTTAGGTTCTAAACGTCAACCAATCGACGTCTGGGTCTTCTCGACTACCACACTCAAGATCAGACTCAGATTTAGACTTCTGTCCTCTCCTGATTACAGGTCGAGTTTCCATCAACTTATCCTTTTCGGTTAAGAGAGAATGAGTCAGTAAAAAGTGAAATATCCGGAAGTCAACTAACCTACGTCGAGTGGGTATTAATCCTCCTGTTAGACGAAGTGAATCGGATGGTTGAGTTTACAATTAGAGTAAGTCTTTGTGGGTGTACTTGTGTGGGTATTATTACGAATTGGTTAATAGATCTGTAGGGTACCGAGTCAATTTGACTGTGTATTTTAATTGGTGGTGTGAGGTATAAATGTAACAGAAAAGGACTAATGATAGCGGACGAACAGAAGAGTCATAAATAGTGTTGAACGCGTATAAACAGACGTATAAACAATCCAAAGGATAGACAAAAGAAAAGGTGTTACACTCGAGGAACTTCCGTCTTTTTCTCTGACAACAGAAATAAAAAGACAGGGGACTCGGGACTTCTACGGTCCTTGGGTTATTTCTGAATAATACGTAAAAGTTTATTCATGTTTATTCATTCAAGTTCTTTACTTTCTACTCTTTCAACTAAACCTACACTTTCGACTAAACTCTACTTTAAATATTTTAGACCACTTATTAATCTATATCCGACGACGACGACAAATCAACGAAATCATCACAGACTGTGACACGTTAGGGGACCTGACACCAAGCGGTCCGAAGAGACAGGTACCTTAAGAGGTCCGTTCTTATGACCTCACCCGACAGTTAAGGATGAGGTCTCCGAGAAGAGGTGGGTCCCTAACTTGGGGCGAGAGAACGTGACGTCCGTCTGAGAAATGGTGACTCAGTGGTCCCTTTGGGTATATCTATATCGTACTACCTCGTTTTGTGTTCTTTCAACCCTTTCTGAAGGCACCTTTGACTTTTCTCCCGGATCTCCTTATTGTCTAAGCCCGTAGTATAAACTCGGTGTGATAAAGGAGATTCACCTTAACAAGTTAGTCAATGAAATGGACTTATAAATCCCCGGGGTGTGAGTCGGCGAGTTATAAATCAACCCTTAAAAGAATTCTTGTAATAAGTGGTTGATCCGGGAGTCCCTCGTTTATGTGCCGAGTCAAAGTTTCGAGAAGTGTAAGATCTCGTTGAGAAAAGAAATCTTATCCGTGGTCTCTTAAGTAGTGATGGTAGTATCAATAGTAGTAGTAACGGTAAGAAAAGAAGACTTCATCGTCGTCGAGAATAAAAGACTCGGGAATAACATTATTATCGGTGATAAATAACATACGAATACATTAGATACTGGTCCTAAGAAGATTCACAAGAAGTGTACACTTGTACACAGTTGAGTTTATTTGGGGTGTGGATTCACTTCATTCGTGTAGTAATGGGTGAGCTATGTCTCCTTTCTAGTATCCGTATACCTCTCTTCACTGCACAGGTCCATCCACTTCGGTAGTCTGTGATGCCTCCACATAATGTCAGATAGACATAACCAGAAATCAGAGGGGGTTGTTTAAACCTCGTAGTACTAATAAAGGGAAAATATCTTTGTTCCTTATGTTCCCTATCTAACGTAGTGGAAAGGGTCTGGTAAGTAAGGTGTCCACGACTTCGACCATAAACTTTGATCGTAAAAATTCGGTCCCGTGTCCGTTCCCTGTATCACGGACTTTTAATCGAAAAAAATAACGTCACATTCTCAAACTGTAACTAAAACTAAAGTCTCTGTAGGTAAAGTTCCGTAGGTAGAACATATTTACCGAAGAATCCACCCGCGATCACCATTTCTTAGATGGACAGTTACGTCCTCTGCGTCCTCTGTGCCCAAACTAGGGACCCAGTCCTTTTAGGAGACCTCCTCCCTTACCGTTGGGTGAGGTCATAAGAGCGGACATTTTAAGGTATCTCCTCGGACCACCTGGTATCAGGTAATCCAACGTTTCTCAGTCTGTGTTGACTTGCTGACCCATCTCTCTCTGGAACTTATTTGTGTAACGGTTGATGTGTTAATCTTTCTCAGTCCGGTAGGGCATGTGCTTCAAGGAAAAAGTCTTTCGGGAGACACTGGATCCATTGACTGGTGAACGAAAAGGGAAGGACGTGAAATTATAAGTGAATTTTTTTTCAAGTGGTTATTTCTCGCTTGGACACTTTGGGATCCTTAGGATAGAAACTACGGTTATTTCCGTCTTCGTCGAGTCCAGGTTCGAGAGAGAGACAGAAAGAGATGTGTCCTGGAGGGACACACCAGGACCCTTACGTCACATAAGAAGTCATGGATACTCAAAAAAGTTTCAAGGGACTATCAACGACGACTCCATGGAGATATTAGTATTATTCTTGGTGTTTTCGGTCAGGTCGGTGGTAACAGAGAGTCCGGATCCTTTTGGACAACACCCTATCTAGGTAGCATTCGTAATCCCGGGGTTCCGTAAGGGTCGACTATCGTAGTGAGAGATATCCAACTCTGACCGTGTTTTGTCCCCCGTAAAGGTCTCAAGTTTTCATTTGTAAGGTCCTTTGTATCGTAACATTTCCACCGTTTACTATCACTTATAAATCACTTTGAGTGTATTACACTTCATGAAATGTTACGACAGAGTACGTTTTCAATGATAGAAGAGGTTCAGTGTCTCCTCTTAAACTCCTGTTCTTTTGAACGAGTCCCAGTGTGTCGTTCACTGTCTGAGTTCTAAGGATGGGTCCAGACTGAAGACCCAGTGTAATAAGTTTACGCCTTCTCCTAGGTGGGAGACGACAAATAGACTGAGGAGAGTTGAGAATTTCTGGTGAAAGTGAAAGTTAGAGTTGAAATATAGGCTCCTCACCAAAATTTTTGTACAGAAGTAGGGTGGAGGAAGTTGTAGGGAGGGTCAAGGAGATGATAGATCTTAATCTGTGAAGGAAGGTTGTAGGAAGAGAGAGACAGTTTAGACTTCCAATTTAGTCCGGACTTCTATGGTGGACTCGTCTTTTGTCAAGGAAGGAAGATACACAAGTAGGTTCTGAGGAGTGTATCTCACCCGGGTCTGATGGTCCGAAAGTAGGTCGTGGTCTTTGTCGGTAACAGAGATCGGTAAATACAAATAACAGGTCCTTCTCTTATCGAAGGATACCAGTCTTTGGTCTTGTGTTAAAGAGGTATACAACTGATATATAAATCAGTAGAGACGCTTAAGTGAGAGGGGTGTATATCTTTGTGACGCTCCTAGAAGTTACTTATCACTTGGTAGGGGATCAAGTGATCGTAGATGGGGACCTCGAGGGAAGTTCTTGTAAGGTACTCTTAATGATTGACTGGTTAACTGGTCCTAACCAGTCCCCTCAACTAACATGTTTTTTTTAATGAAAACCTAGAGTCCGGAGTTCGTGACTAAATTCTTATTGTAAAGACAGAAGAATGAGAGGATTGGAGTCGGGGAAGGAAACCTACTTGAACTATGTAAACCTAATCTCCCTGACCTTATAACCGGTCGTCTGTCATAAATAAAACCTCGAAACATTTTTCTCTACGTCTTTAGTGATCGAAGAATCACTTAAAACGACATACGCGTTAAATTAAACGTTCGTTTCATCTCCCACTAACAATGAGAAGACCTCGGATATCAAAATAAAAAGTAGAATCTGATCATTCACTTATTCGATGAACTAACCACGGATACACAATGAAATATACAAGAGTCCAAAATCAAATATTTCCGCTATCTCACTACTGTACTTTCTTAAATGATGAATGTCAAGGGTTCTTTTCCCCGGTGTCGTACCATACAGTATATCCCGGTGTACTCGTATCCGATGGTGGAAATTACTCCACAGGTACTCTTTCCGTTCTTCACCCTCTCCTTTATCGAATCTTAACTGATAAACGAACTTATTAAGGTTGTCCGAACCACCACCACCACCATTTCTTGGAAGGACGGTTACGTCCTCTGTACTCTATACCCAAACTAAGGACCCAGTCCTTCTAGGGGATCTCCTCCTTTACCGTTGGGTGAGGTCACAAGAACGGATCTCTTAAGGTACCTGTCTCCTCGGACCGTCCGATGTCAGGTACCCCAGTGTTTCTCAGCCTGTTATGATTTCACTGTATCATATCGTATCGTGACCCCGTACCTCGGACAGGGACCAGGAAACCACGGACCGAGACCCAACTAAATTCCGAATCTTTTATAACATGTGGACGTTTTCAACCTAGTGTTCTCTTTACATTCGTTGAAACTGGCAATAAAACCGGGACACTAATTGCCTACGGTTTGTTTGTTTGTGTCTTAGATTCTTTTGTCTCTGGTGACGACGTCTGTTGAGATCTCGTAGAAGAACGTAAGAAAGGTAGGGGAAAGAATAAAGGAGAGTGAGGGTGTCCTGTCGTGCTTCCAACCTACTCATCAAGTAACGTTCGACCACCGGAGAGAATCTTAAGTGGAGTTCGACACCAGCATATTTAGATCTCGAAATCGCTGGAAGTATCAGTTCCACATCGAGACGGTGTGGCGGGATAGGGTCTCGACCCGAGAAGGCCGTAATGGTCACTGGACTGTAATCACCAGTAGTCTTCTATTACACCCCTCACACCTCTGGTTTCCCGTCAGGACTCCAACAGAGAGTCTCTTCGACACTAAATTAAACCTTCTCTCCACTATCCATTCGTCTAAAAATCGTCTTTAGAAGTTTCGTCGTCTCTACTATCCTCACACGTTCTGTTTCCTATCCGATGAAAAAGTCCGTCGTCAGTCTTAAGTCCTTATTTAAGTCTCACCGGTCATGGTCGGTGGGATCAAGAGAGTGATGATTCCGACGTCTCTATAGATGACACTAACAAGTTTTGTCAGTCTCGATTAGAAAAAATCCGACGTACAGAAGTCATTTATACTCACAGATCCCAGTCTATTTTAAAATATCCTTACCGAGGACACTATTTTATATATTTTTACATTAATTCCCTAACCATTTCCTTTTTATGTCAGTCACTACCTGAACATGAAGTAAAAAACCTCTTTTCTTCTACCGACCTTTATGTAAATCTCAATGGTGTATTTTTCTTATGTGACCGTAAGAAAAGTTTAAATAAAGGGGAAACGTAAAGACGACGACCTCTTCATTTCAATGAAATTCTCTGTCAGGGAGGGGGATGGGAAAGAAAAATTGTACTAACGTAACGTCATAAAGAGTTGACAAGAATAAACGGTGTCATCTCTTAAAAGTTTGAAAACACACTTTTATATATTGAATGCTCTTTTACAGTTATATACGTCAAATTTCATCTACTTAGTTCTTTATTTCAAATATTTATGTAATACACCCTACTACTATCTGTAATCTTTCCCAAAAAATTTTTCTTCCAAGCTCGCTCCCCTACCTAACTTTTTTAAAATGAAAAATAACTTGTGGTGAATGATAACTTAAAAATTAACTTCATGTCAACTAAATGATCCGACACAATCAAAGTCCACATATATAAGAAAAAGTCTATAAAAAGTAATATCCAATAATGTTCTATAACGTATGCTGACGGACACGACACACGAAGGGACCACCGAGTCTCCATTTCTTAGACGGACGGTTACGTCCTCGGTGTCCTCTGTACCCAAGCTAGGAACCCAGTTCTTCTAGGGGACGTCATCCTTCACCGTTAGGGGAGGTTATAATAACGTCCGTATTAGGATACCTATTTCCTCGGACCTTCCGATATTAGGTACCCTGACGTTTTCTCAGTCTGTACTGAATCGTTGATTTGATGTTGTTGGGACACGATGCGTCATCCAGAAGACAAATAGATCAAATATATATCATTATACATAGACAATTAGGGTTTGAGGATTAAATAGGGCGAGGACTAATGGAAGAAACCATTGGTATTCAAACAAAAGATACAGACACTGGATCTCTGATAGTATAATTCACTTCATTCAGTGTGTCTCTTTCTTTTTCTACTATACTATAGTGAATATACACCTTAGATTTTGTTTTAATATGTTTACTCGAATAAATGTTTTACCTTTATAAATTAAAAATTGGTCGATGGACTCAATAAAATACTCTGTATCTTTCTCCCTTTTATACTTACTGTCTCCACTGTCTTACAAGTTGTGTGTAAATCTTAACAACTTTTCCCTAGACGACTTGCCTATTCTGTCACTACAAGGGCCCATATCTCAAATACCGAACTAGAGTTCTACCCAGAAATTAAAAACACGTGTCCAGAAAAATCGATATTTTAATTTTATATTTGTGACACAAATAAAGTATTAAATAGAGTTAAACGTACGATTTTATTCAGACTTTTATGATACATTAATTATTACTCCACAGATCACAGGGTCCAGTTCTCGTTTTCGAAACCTTAGTTGAACTTAGACCAAAGTTATAGGTGAATAATTGACACATTGGAATTCGTTGAATAGATTGACTTGAAGACAAAGGATTATACATTTTACTCTATTTTTATGGTTAGACGATTCCAACGACTTTCTTAATTGGTTCTAGTTCACACACTTCGTGCATCGTGTCAAGGACAGTACTTCAACCCAATAACCGTTCATCATCGATAACAAAGAGACTTTCTCTACCACCTATTATAAAGTAGACGACCACGAGTAAGATTTTGTGATGAGTCTCAGGTAAAAGAGATGACTGAGTTTGTTTCTATTACCCAGAAGGAACTCATCCTTCGTGCTTCCTCTTTATTACCAAGACGGAGGAAGAAGTGATAGAGAGGACGGGGTGAGGGTGGAAGTAAAGAAACCATTAAAAAAATATTCTGACGAGGACTCACAGTCTAAGACACGCTGAGAAACACTTGGGAGAACCTGACTCTACTACGGAGAAGAATTACTAAGGTACTACGGGACTCGTATAGAAATGGTGATCGAATAACTTGATAAACGTTAACAAACAAATACATTCTTTGAAACCCGTTCCTAAGACTAAATGAGTAAAAATATAGAGAAAATAATCATCTGACAGACCTTGTACAGTTCGTAAGTTTTTATCAATTAAGTTACTTACTTATTTACTTACTTAATTACTTACTTACTTCTCACCTACGGAGTTGGTAAAGATATTTGTCTAATGGAAAGACTTTGTTTTATTAAGGATGGGAACAACGTATACTCGATTGAATCTTGGAGCTCCAACGAAAATAGAGAAACAATTACCCAGTATTAAACCACACAAAAACAACACACCCACTTGATTAGACAGTATAGACCCGAAGAGTACACCGAGTCACCATTTCTTAGACGGATGGTTACACCTTCTACTCCTCTCCACCCAAACTAGGGACCCACCCCTTCGAGGGAACTCCTCCTTTATCGTTGGGTGAAATCATAAGAAAGGACCATCGAGTCTGCCATTTCGCAGACGGATTTTACTCTCTCTGGACCCAAGCTAGGGACCCAACCTTTCTAGGGGACCTCTTCCTTTACCGTTGGGTGAGGTCATAAAAACGGACCTTTTAGGGTACCTGTCTCCTCGGACCGTCCGATGTCAGGTACCTCAGAGTTTCTCAGTCTGTATTGACTCACTGAATCGTGAGTACGCACGTGACGATATTGATAATTATTTAAAATTTTTCTAGGAAGATATACCAACTATCCTTACATTTAACCACCGAGAGATATCACCAATGATACCTCTTGTCATACCTCCAAGGAGTTTTTTGATTTTCATCTCAACGACATACTAGGTCGTTTTGGTGAGGACCTGTATATATATAGACCTGTTTTGATATTAAGTCTTTCTATGTAAGAGGGGGTACAAATATCGTGGTGATAAGTGTGCGATCATTTCATTACGAGCTTTAAGAGGTTCGGTCCGAAATCGTTATGTACTTGACACTTGAAGGTCTACAAGTTCGACCAAATCTTTTCCGTCTCCTTGGTCTCTAGTCTAACGGTTGTAGGTGAACTAGTAGTTTTTTCGTTATCTCAAGGTATTTTTGTAGATAAAGACGAAAGAACTGATACAGTTTCGGAAACTGACATACCTAGTGTTATTTGACACCTTTTAAGACTCTTTCTACCCTTATGGTCTGGTGGACTGGACGGAGAACTCTTTGGACATACATCCAGTCCTTCGTTGTCAATCTTGATCTGTACCTTGTTGTCTGACCAAGGTTTATCCTTTTCCTCATGTAGTTCCGACATATAACAGTGGGACGAATAAATTAAATAAACGTCTCATGTAGTCGACCCGACCTTCTTCGTGTTTGACCTTAGTTCTAACGGTCCTCTTTATAGTTATTGGAGTCTATACGTCTACTGTGGTGGGAATACCGTCTTTCACTTCTCCTTGATTTTTCGGAGAACTACTTTCACTTTCATCTCTCACTTTTTCAACCGAATTTCGAGTTGTAATTCTTTTGCTTCTAGTACCGTAGACCAGGGTAGTGAAGTACCGTTTATCTACCCCTTTGTCACCTTTGTCACAGTCTGAAATAGAAAACCCCGAGGTTTTAGTGACGTTTACCACTGACGTCGGTACTTTATTTTTCTGCGAATGAGGAATCTTCTTTCCAATACTGGTTGGATCTATCGTATAAGTTTTCGTCTCTGTAATGAAACGATTGTTTCCAGGCAAATCAGTTCCGATACCAAAAGGGTCACGAATGCATACCTACACTCTCAACCTGACACTTCTTCCGACTCACGGCTTCTTAACTACGAAAACTCGACACCACAACCTCTTCTGAAAACTCTCAGGGAACCTGACGTTCCTCTACCCACAAAAAACCTTCCTTACTACAATTTCGACTTTGAGGTCATAAAACCGGTGGACTAATCTTCTCAATTGAGTAACCTTTTCTGAGACTACGACCCTCCCTAACCCCCGTCCTCCTCTTCCCCTGCTGTCTCCTACTCTACCGACCTACCGTAGTGGCTGAGCTACCTGTACTCAAATTCACTTGAGGCCCTCTACCACTACCTGTCCCTCCGGACCGCACGACGTTAAGTACCCCAACGTTTCTCAGCCTGTGCTGACTCGCTGACTTGACTTCTGTACCTTTGTTGGATTTACATATAGTTGTCAATTTACCTATTTCTTCTACACTATATCTATACAGACCTCATAGTGAGTCGGTAATCTTTGTTACTTTATCACGGTAAAAGTCGATGTACTTACCTGAATCTCAAAAAGTATGATTCTCTTCGTTCAGTCTTTCTCTTTCTGTTTATAGTACACTATAGTGAATATGTTCTTGAGACTTCTTCTTGACTTTACTTCAACGAAGACAGCACAGGGTGAGACCCACTGGGGTATCTACCGTCGGGTGGTCCGAGGGGGTAGGGACCCTAAGAGGTCCGTTCTTGTGACCTCACCCCACGGTAAAGGAAGAGGTTACGTACTTTCACTTTTCACTTTCACTTCAGAGAGTCAGTACGGGCTGAGAAACACTGGGGTACCTGACGTCGGGTGGTCCGAGGAGGTAGGTACCCTATAAAAGGTCCGTTCTCATGACCTCACCCCACGGTAACGGAAGAGGTTCAGAGTTGATATGAAGTCAAATTTTGTCTCTGGGTAGAGGTCTCTATATAAAGAGAGAAACCTGTAACTTTGGTGAGAAGGACGAGAACGTGAGACTTACGAAACCCGCAAAAATACGTTAAAGACTTATGGTACAGGGTCATTCGGGTGAACATGTGAACTGTAATTTTTTTTTAACACAAACAAGTATGTTGACCGAGTCACTCGTTCTTACTTTTTACCTCAATAAATAAGCTACTAAGTTCAGAACTAATGATTTAACCTTAAACGGAGACATGGAACTCCCTCCCCTTTTTACTTTGGATTATCTAATTTACTCTGACAACACACAGACAGACACGAAGACGACGCTTGTCACATGTACCCTATTAATTCAGGGACCTTCTCCTTTTGACCGGTACTTTATTTTTTATGTTTAAATAGGAAATATCGTTCACCGATCTACGAAACGAGTGGTTTTAACAGACACAATTGGTTACATAAAAAGAACAGATCTTTAAAGATCAGTGTCTCTAAGTGTAGGGGGAACCCCAATGAGTCGGGACACTAATAAAACACCACTTGTCGATAGTGAACTGTAATAACGTTACACATAAAAAGGAAACACTTGTGACACACCATCCCCTAAACACTTTATCACATTGTACGGCCTTCTATTTGCCCAAGGGTGACAACCCTCCCACGACAGTCTTTATACACGAGACCCTTAGACCAACTACCTATTGTTTGTATGTTGGAACAGTGAAGGAGGTCGCTTCACATACTTTATATACCCCTTTCCCTGTTAGGTGAAAGGAAGAGACAGATACTATACGGTCGTTATGGTTTCGATAATCGTACACTTGTTACTATAAACGAGTTATAAATAATCACATAGAGTATAAGTTCATAATCCTGTCAAGTCTCTTCTAATGGACTGAGACAGAACGTAAATCAAAACTGTATCGTTGAGAGTGATTGTTAAAAGGGGATTGAGAGGTTAGAAGAGACAAAAAAAAAAATTTCTTATTAAATGTTGTGATTAATTTGTGTTTAGAAAGTAACGGGAGATAGAGAAACACAAGACATTAACATTTTATGAGGTAGAGTGATTTGGACATATATCTGCATATAAAGAACAACTACCTTTCTACTATTGTACAACTAAGTCAATAACTATCAAAAAGAAACTTTTTTTTAAATACGTTGTAGTTGATACTCAGTTCAATTTTAGTCCACCACCACCAAATCAGTGATTTAGTACAAGCTGAGAACGCTAGGGTACCTGTCTTCTCGGACCGTCCGATGTCAGGTACCCTAAGAGGTCCGTTCTTATGACCTCAGTCAACGGTATAAGAAGAAGTCCCCCAGAAGGGTTCGGTCCTTAACTTAGGTCCAGAGGACGTAACATCCACCTAATAAATAGTTGACTCGGTAAGATTTAACATTTGTTTATAAGGTTCCGATGAGAGGACGGACCCCTCGTCTTACGAAGGAGACTCAAAAGACATGACGACGGGGAGGGGGACGGTGACGGACACAAGGAGTCACTTCCTTTGGCTGTGGGGTCCGTGTTTACTTCAAGAGGATCCAGGACCGGGTGCCCTTGGGCTTGCATCCGTGTTCTTCGTCTTCCCCTCCGACATCGTACCAGGACACTCCCACAGGGCGAGGAAGGTGGGAGATCTGGGTCCGACGCCTCGTCTCAGAGACGACACAGTGAGTGCTGTTTGCCGGACCGACGTCAAAGTGTATGACGGTTGATGGAGAGGAACGTCTCGGGGGGAACGTCGAAGTAGTGCAAACACGAAATTCTCTGTTACTGCATCAAGAGTAAAAGAAAATCTGTTCGAACTTTTCTAGAGTAACAGAAGGAGAAAAATGAAGATGGGATTTTTGTTTGTGTTTTGTGTTTTGGTTTTTAGTCAGTCAGTCATTGTCGGTGCTCGAGAGGGAAACTAGTGAATAGTTTGGCTCACGATACGAGAGGTAGGGTTAAAATAACTCAATTTTAAATCAAAGTCTACAAGGACCTTAAAAAGAAAAGTTTGCCACTTTCAGTAAATACAATACAACTGGTAACGTCGTTTAATTTAAGATATTACTTTTGTTTATAAAACACAATTTATTAACCTTAAGAAGGTGTTAACGAAAAGACTTATATTACGGTTATCCGTGTATATGAGTGTTAGTATGTGTGTATCTGTAAAGGAAATTGAAAAAAAAAACTCGGTATCTGAAAGGTCCTTTTTCTTACTATATTATTTATAAAGATTTTAAAGTAAATTAAATTTATTCTCGTTTCCTCCATGGCTTTGTTTTACAGGTTTTTTAAACGTAATAAATTAAGAATTTTAGTGGGATACCTCATCTAAAATAACTGAAGGTAAATGGCTACTTCTATGTCTTCATTCTCTGAATACATTTTAATGGGTCGAACATGTACTATCTCGATCCTAATCGTGACGAGAAAGGTTGAAGAAAAGGAGCAAGTAAGACAGATTATGTCTTTTTTTATTGTAGGACCTGAAATAGGAGTACTTCACCATCAATTCGTTTCCGTCAAGAAACGTCAAGAAAAAGTGTCACTGACGGTACACTTCACGCCTCTCCGTCTCAGTCCCCTTAATGTCCGTAAATCACCTACTGTTTATTTGATTCGTGTTAGGGTGTGTTATTTCGTAACGGGTCAGGTTCTGTGTTTATCGTGAGGAAACTCTTTGTAATGTAATATCCGAATGTTCAGCCTCTTTTTCTAGTTTTACATGTATTAATATGACCCTTTGCTTTAGTTCATTTACGATTTATTTTTATGGAAAATTCGTAAAAAATTTTTGTGAGAACCTTGGGTCTCCTTTGTTTCGATTCAGATCAAAAGGATCCTATTAGTTCTGAAACGGTAGGTTGTACACCGAAAATTCCACGGAGATCTACAACTGTATGTCAGTCATTTTCTTCCTTCTCCTGACGAAACCGTGAAGTCCCAGAGAACACCAAAGTATATATAAAATCCTAATACATAAGATTAAGAAACTTTTTACAGTATCCACAAAACTATCCCTAACGCAATTTAAACATCTGACAAAACCCATCATACCCGTCGAATCCATATAATCAAGAAAGTTAAATTCTTATGTCCTATAAAAGGCAAAGAACCATAGTAAAATTTTAAGGAAGTAGTCACAAAATATCAAAAGTCTTTTGACAACCACCCTAATGTTTAACTAAGTTGGTGATACTTTTTGTTATACCTCAAAGGAGTTCTTTGATTTTTATCTTAACAGTAAACTAAATTATACAGATGTGAACCCATATAGGTTCTTTTGTTTTTATGATTAAGTTTTTCCTACTTACGTGGGGTTACAAGTATTGTCGTAATAAATACTGTCGATTATATACTTTCACTTTCACTTCAGCGAGTCAGCACAGGTTGAGAAACGCTGGGCACCTGACATCGGGTGGTTCGAGGAGGTAGGTACCCTAAGAGGTCCGTTCTTATGACCTCACCCAACGGTAAAGGAAGAGGTCCCCTAGAAGGGCTGGGTTCCTAGCTTAGGTCCAGAGGGTGTAACGTCCGTCTGCGAAATTGGAGACGCGGTGGTCCCTTCTTGGATCAATTATATACCTTCGATGGATTACGGGGGTTTGACTATTTACCTATTTCTTATATATATATATATATATATATATATATATATATATGTTTATTTGACTTTCATGATCAAAGAGTCGACATAGACTGAGAAACGGTGGCGTACCTGACATCGAACGACCCTAGCAAACAGGTACCCTAAGAGGTCCGTTTTTATGACCTCACCCATCGGTAAGGGAAGAGGTCCCCTAGAAGGGTTGGGTCCCTAACTTGAGTCAGGGGGACGTAACGACCGTCTAAGAAAGGAAGACTCGGTGGTCCCTTCGGGTATGTGTGTGTGTGTGTGTGTGTGTGTGTGTGTGTGTGTGTGTGTGTGTGTGTGTGACCATATAACAAGTCAGTGTTTTTTCTTACTTTAAGACGGTAAACGTTATTGTACCTACCTGGTCCTCATATGATACTAATTACTTTATGCAGTCTGTTTCTTTCTGTCTATGAGGCACAATAGTGAATATACACCTCAGATTTTGTATTTTGTTTGTTTACATATATTGTTTTGTCTTTGTCTGAGTATCTATCTTGTTTGATCACCGAAGGATACTCCTCTTTCTTCGTCCTTTCCCGTTCGATCCCCATCCCCTAATTCGACGTGTTTTGATACGTATTCCATTTATTCGTCGTCTTTATATAACATGTTGTGTCCCTGTATTCGGTGATAAAACATCATTGAAACCTTATGCCATATTAAATACTTTTATAGTTTAGTGGCACAATTTGATTTACGTGACCTTACCCACTTAAATTGAGTCTACTGGTAATATAGATGATGACACCCGTTCTTAGGGAACCTTCTTTACCTCATCGGTAGTATCAGTTGTTTTCTCAGACTTTACGTTAGAGTTTTTGTTGTCTTATTAGAGACAAACAAAGGTTCCGTTCGGTATGTTATAGTGCCATTAGGTTCAGATACGGAACTGGTCATTACAACGTCTTCGACTTCAACTTACCAAGATATGTCTGGATGTTCTGGAAAGTCTTGATTGGGGGAGTTTCTACAGGAAAAGTAATATCCCCTGACCTTACGTTTTCATCCCTCAGTTCTTTATGAACCTCATTGTCCGTTTAAACCGAAACCTCATGTCTTACTTCGTCCCGTTTCCGATTATTTCGAGAGGGTTTTCTTCTGTGACCAGTATCATTTGTGGGAGAAAGTTGTTGTGTTCTCTTCTGAAATGTGTACCTGTAGTGGTCTACCAGTTTTGACTTTAGTCTAACTAATATAAGAAACGTCGGTTTCTACCTCTTCGAGATATGTCAGTCGTTTTTGTTCTGGTCCTCGAGTGACACCGAGTCTAGTACTTGAGGAATAACGGTTTAAGTCTGAATTTAAAATCTTTCATCCCTTTTGGTGATCTGATAAGTCCATACTGGATTTAGTTTAGGGAATACTAATATGTCACCTTCACTGTTTGTCTAAGTTCCCCAATCCAGACTATCTGTCTCAGGTATCTTGATCCTTGCCTCCAGGTACTGTAACATGTCCTCTGTCCCTAGTTCTGGTAGGGGTTCTTTTTCTTTACGTTTTTCCGTTTTACCAACAGACTCCTCCGGAATGTTTATCGACACTCATCTTCTCTTCGCGACCATGTACCCCTACTAGGTCTCTCTACTATACCCCACCCTCCACCCTCCCCCTAAGTCCTAACCCTCGAACATATGTGGGTACCACCTAAGTACAGTTACATACCGTTTTGGTTATGTCATAACATTTCATTTTATTTCATTTTCTTTTTTTTTTTCTCTCTCTCTCTCTCTCTCTTCGCTTTCCGTTTCCTCTTATCCTTTCTATATAGGTAGACTTACATCTCAAGGTTTCTTATCGTTCCTCTCTATAATTTCCGAAGGAGTCGATAGTTACGTTTGGTCATCTCCTTTTGTTGTCTCACCCTTTCAGATCTCTAGAGAAGTTCTTTTAATCTCTATGGTTCCCTTGTAAAGTACGTTTCTACCCGAGTTATTTCCTGTCTTTAACATACCTGGGTTGTCTTCGTCTTCTATGATTCCTCTCCACCGTTCTTATGTGTATTCTTGATATGTTTTTTCTAGGAGTGCTGGGTCTATAGTACTACCACAGTAGTGAGTGGATCTCGGTCTGTAAGACCTTACATTTCAGTTCACCCGGAATCCTTCGTAGCGATACTTGTTTCTTTCGATAACCTATACTACCGTAAGGTCAACTCGATAAAGTTTAGGATTTTCTACTACGACACTTTCACGACGTGAGTTATACGGTCGTTTAAACCTTTTGAGTCGTCACCGGTGTCCTGACTTTTTCCAGTCAAAAGTAAGGTTAGGGTTTCTTTCCGTTACGGTTTCTTACGAGTTTGATGTTGTGTCAACGTGAGTAAAGGATACGATCATTTTATTACTATTTTAAGACGTTCGGTCCGAAGTCGTCATATACTTGGTACTTGAAGGTCTACAAGTTCGACCAAAATCTTTTCCGTCTCCTTGGTCTCTAGTTTAACGGTTGTAGGAGACCTAGTACCTTTTTCGTTCTCTCAAGGTCTTTTTGTAGATAAAGACGAAACAACTGATACGGTTTCGGAAACTGACACACCTAGTGTTCCTTGAGACCTTTGAAGACCTTCTCTACCCTTATCGTCTGTTGGACTGGACGGAGAACTCTTTGGACATACGTCCAGTCCTTCGTTGTCAATCTCGACCTGTACCTTGTTGTCTGACCAAGGTTTATCCTTTTCCTCATGTAGTTCCGACATATAACAGTGGGGCGAATAAATCGAAGATACGTCTCATGTAGTACTGTTTGTGACCCGACTTCATTCGTGTTCGACCTTAGTTCTAACGGCCCTCTTTATAGTTATTGGAGTCTATACGTCTACTGTGGTGGGAATACCGTCTTTCACTTCTTTTTGATTTCTCGGAGGACTACTTTCACTTTCTCCTCTCACTTTTTCAACCGAATTTCGAGTTGTAAGTCTTTTGATTCTAGTACCGTAGACCAGGGTAGTACAATATCGTTTATCTACACCTCTGTCATCTTTGTCACTGTCTGAAATAAAAGAACCCGAGGTTTTAGTGACGTCTACCACTTACGTCGGTACTTTAATTTTCTGCGAGTGAGGAACCTTGCTTTCAATACTGATTGGATCTGTCGTATAATTTTTCGTCTCTGTAATGAAACGGTTGTTTCCCGGTAGATCAGTTCCGATACCAAAAAGGTCATCAGTATATACCTACACTCTCAACCTGATATTTCGTTGGACTCGTGACTTCTTAACTACGAAAACTCGACACCACAACCTCTTCTGAGAACTCTCAGGGAACCTGACGTTCCTCTAGGTTGGTCAGGTAGGATTTCCTCTAGTCTGGACTTACAAGCAACCTTCCTGATTACGACTTCGACTTTGAGGTTGTCAAACCGGAGGACTACACTTCTCCACTGAGTAAACTTTTCTAGGACTACGACCCTTTCTAACTCCCGTCCTCCTCTTCCCTTGCTGTCTCTTACTCTATCAACCTACCGTAGTGACTGAGTTACCTGTACTCAGACCCATTTGAGACCCTCAACCGCTACCTGTCCCTCTGGACCACACGAGGTCAGGTACCCCAACATTTCTTAGTCTGTACTGACTCACTGACTTGCCTTGACTACAACATGTTGGTGTTGATTATATTAGGGCACTTAGTTGATACGAAGTTATTAAAATTTTTTCCTTCTTCTCCTTGTGCATACTCACGAAGGAAAACCCTCGGGTGTGGTGATGGTTAGTGTGAGATACCCGGTCTTGAATCAGTTAACCGGTACAGATTGGTATATTCGGTCCGACCCTTTACCTAAAATCGATATGTCACTTCTGTTAGGTCCAAAGTTCTTCTAGATCCTCCAGAGAAAGTCTCTATGGTTTTCCGTAATTTCTTCGTCACAATAGAAGAGAAGTGTCAGACAAAGGTCAAGATATTAGAAAATGAGACGTTTACCATAGACAAAGGTGCGTTGAAGGGTTTGGTCTTCGGACCTTAAGACGAAGGAGTCCCTATGACGTAACGTAGTCAGTTGTTCAGGAAACCAAAAGAGGAAATAATTGTTTGTACAAAACAGATAGTTGGGAAAACGGTCCGTAACAGGATACATGAAACGACTTTATAAAATCGTACCATCACTTTCTATGTTAAGGACGAGAATGTTTCGAGTGTCAGATCACACTTTTTGTTTTGAATAATAGTTAGTTACTATTTTGTTAATCATTTATGTCATTTTCTTTTTATGTCAGTCTCCCTATAAAGGTTTTACATTTGGTCTCGGGTAGTGAGAGGACAAATTTTAAGAATTTTTTTTAAGGGAATAAAAAGATAATCCTCTTTAACATTCTCATACTTTTCCGTTTTCCCTAAAGATCTAAAAAAATTACCTGATGACCTACAAAACATCAACCAGGAGATCCTAATAGAGTAAGATGTCTCAAACTCGGATAACACGTTGAATAACATTTTTTACCTATCATTATGTTTACTAAGAATAGAATGTCTTTACGTTTATCACAATATGATCATCTCTATATGAACTAAAGGTGGGGCACCTTCTCGATTAAGATTTGTCACGGACCATAACGGGATATCAATAGTCATCAAATCGAAGATATTCGTTTAAATAAAGTCATAAGGACTGACACACACGTGTGTGTGCATGCACGCATACGTACACACACATACATTTAATTATTTGATTTTTATAATCACACTATAAACGGTATTAAAGTTGAAAACTTTTAATATGAGATTGTCGTAAATTTTGAAATTCAGGGATATTTTAGATCCCGACAAGACGTGGTGGGAACGGATAAAGATCCGTTTTTTATTAGAGTAACGAGAATGAAGTCAAGGGGAGTGACGAACGAGTTCACAAGAGCACTCACCGAGGAAAACGGTAAGTTCAGAGTATAGTTTAAAATAGAGAAGTCTACTCGAAAAAGGGTCTTTCGTGTTAGATGGAACAAAATTAGAGAAGTTTTTGAAGTCCTTCTACACTTTAATAGAACGATTACATAAAGAAACAAAAGTATAGGAACAAAAAAGAATTTTAGTGACCACGTAAAGGTTACGGGTCTAATGGATACCTTCTTTATCAAAGGTATTTGTTTTTCGTAGTTGTTCGGAGACTTAGACCGAAGGGGAGGGAAGGGACTCCTGTAGTAGTAATGAAAGGTCAAAATAGGATTCGTAAACGATTTACTATTATCCAAAAGAGAACATTCGGTATGATATGGAACCCATAGGAGTTTGGTCGAAATTTAGTATTTTCAGAATTCCAAAAACGACAACAACAACAAACAAACGAACAAACAAAACTATTTTTAAGGAAACCAAACACGAGTAGAGGTCCTCTTCAACTAAATCTCATATACCCCAGGAATAAAGACTATTCAATTTGTCCAGGAGACATCCACAGACCTCGGTGTAAATCGCTTGTTTGGTGACGGTCTTAGAACCACGATCTTTTTGGTTTGAATAGTCTAGGTAGAGAACAACTATTTTGAGACACGGATGAGTGACGATCGAGGTATCATTACGTTGAAAACTCGAATTATATGTTCCAGTTAGTGTAGAACTTCAGTTAAAGGGAAAGGACAGGGTAGAAAACAGTTAGGACAGTGGAGAGTATATTCGTGATTTTCCAGAAGAATGTTGAAATGTAAATCGTATAAGACGAAACGTAACCTTCAGAAAGAAAAAGTCAAGTCAAGTCAGCGAGTCAGAACAGGCTAAGAAACACTGGGGTACTTAACGTCGTACGGTCCGGAGGGACAGGTAGTCGTCGAGGACCTCAAGTGGGTTTAAGTGCAGGTAGCTCAGGTACTACGGTAGGTCGGTAGAGTAGGAGCCAGTAGGGGAAGAAGAGGACGGAGGTTAGGGAGGGTCGTAGTCTCAGAAAAGGTTACTCAGTTGAGAAGCGTACTCCACCGGTTTCATGACCTCAAAGTCGAAGTCGTAGTCAGGAAGGTTTCTTGTGGGTCCCCACTAGAGGAAATCTTACCTGACCAACCTAGAGGAACGTCAGGTTCCCTGAGAGTTCTCAGAAGAGGTTGTGGTGTCAAGTTTTCGTAGTTAAGAAGTCGCGAGTCGGAAGAAGTGTCAGGTTGAGAGTGTAGGTATGTACTGATGACCTTTTTGGTATCGGAACTGATCTACCTGGAAACAACCGTTTCATTACAGAGACGAAAGCTTATACGATTCAACCAGTATTGAAAGGAAGGTTCTTCATTCGCAGAAAATTAAAGTACCGACGTCAGTGGTAGACGTCACTAAAACCTCGGGGGGTTTTATTTCAGACTGTGACAAAGGTGACAAAGGAATAGATAAAGGGAACTTCACTGGCCTACGGTACTAGAAGCAAAAGACTTATAACTTGAAATTCGGTTGAATAAGTGAGAGGAGAAAGGGAAAGTAGTTCTCCGAAAAATCAAGGAGAAAGAAAAATAAAAACATAAAATAAAAAAGAAAAAAAGGAAAATAAATAAATAAACGAAATAAAATGAAATGTTATGACATAACCAAAAAGGTATGTAGTTGTACTTAGGTGGTGCCCACATGTACACAAGGGTTAGGGTTTGAGGAGAGGGTGGAGGGAGGGGTATGGTAGAGAGACCCAGTAGGGTCACGTGATCGGGGTTCGTAGGACATAGGACGTAGCTTGGACCTGACCGCTAAGCAAAGAATATACTATAATATGTACAAAGTTACGGTAAGAGGGTTTAGTAGGGTGGGAGAGGGAGAGGGTGTCTCAGGTTTTCTGACAAGATATGTAGACACAGAGAAAACGACAGAGTGTATGTCCCAATAACAATGGTAGAAAGATCTTAATGTATATATACACAATCATATGACATAACCACAAAAAGAAAGACCGAATGAAGTGAGACGTATTATCCGAGGTCAAAGTAGGTGGAGTAATCTTGACTAAGTTTACATAAGAAAACTTACCGACTCATTATGAAGTAACACATATACATGATGTCGAAAGAATAGGTAAGCAGACGACTACCTGTAGATCCAACGAAGGTACAGGACCGATAATATTTGTCACGACGCTACTTGAAACCCCATGTGAACAGAGAAAGTCAAGACCAAAGGAGCCACACATACTGGTCAAGGAGAAAGAAAAATTTACTACATTTAGAGGTAAGTCCGAAGGGTCCACCGCGATCACTATTTCTTGGGTAGTCAGTTACGTCCTCTGGTTCTCTGTACCCAGACTAAGACTAAGGACCCAACCCTTCCAGGGGACATCACTCTTCCCCGTTCGGTGAGGTCATAAGAACGGACCTCTTAGGGTTCCTGTCTCCTCAGACCGTCTGATGTCAGGTGCCTCAGCGTCTCGACCTGTGTTGACTTGTGTGTGTTCGACTCAAGGATCCCGAAACAACGTCAACAAGTCATCGATTCAGTGCAGACTGAGACACAGGGGTACCTGACGGCGTACGGTCCGAAGGCACAGGAAGTGATAGACGACCTCAAACGAGTTCTGAGGCTCCCGTAACTTCACCCTGTTTTATCGGACTGTTTCTAAACTCATTGTTCTCTCAACTCTTACTTCCGTGTTCTCAAGGTCAAAGCCACAAGTGCGTTACGATATCGACTCATCAAACTAAAAAGATTGAACTTGGAATAAGGGTAGGAAGGTGACTTCTTATTTATTTTCTTAGAGAAACATTAAAATCGGAACAGTCGTCGTTCATGAGGTGACGTGCAGACTATTTTCGACAACTTCTCTGAAATTGATATTTATAACCGTTCTTATTAATAACAAGGGTGAGGAGATTGACGAGAATAGTTCGGAAGTTCCCCTCGACGGGATGACGTGTCTATCGTTTCTCGTGGTACCTCATACCCCCCCTTTCGGTCCCCTGTTCCCCGAATCTAGAGGTCTACTTTTCTTCCTGAGTATTCTCGTTTGATACCGTTTACGTGACCCTTCTATTTTAGGTACTTAAATTTCCTCTAATATGGACGTAAAAGATGGTTATACGTGAACTTAACCAGACTTTCCTTTGGTATTCATTGTTATAAAATCTACGACGACCAGTATAAAAACTATCTTGGACAAGAGAGAGGAGAAATCACTTAGGGACCCGTAGGGTCCATGAGAAACATTAAGTCACGGGACGGACTATCGAAATAAAAAAATCACATCTAGGGTTTATAATATTTATAACATTCCCTTCCTTTAATCAAAATCGGGTCCTTATGACTTTGATCTGAGATCACATCGTGTGTTATCCGGGGACCATCTATAATAGATTCACTAATCTATATGAGTGAATAAATGGGAGTGTCGTTAGGATACTTCATTTCTTACATTTGGAATGGAATCATTTCACTGATATCCTGAAAAGACACATTGTTTCTACCGTATTTTTTATCCGTCCTTCACTACCTGACCAAATTTTTATCAAGACCTAAAATCTAAATAGACCCCGACTCAAATAAAAAATTTTTAGTAGGACCTCACTAATAAACGGATTAATTTTAAAAAATTTTCAGGGATATAGTATACATGTATATGTCGTGTGATACAGTTTAACAATTTATATATATACATATATATAGATTTGATCTATTTTTACCATTAAAAAATAGACCGAATTTAATTCGACTAGACTTTAGTATGAGATTTTGTGATGATTTATACGCTTTAGTAGTATCGGATCACCAATTTTTACTACAATCACAAAGGAGTGAGGCTGGTTAAAGGTGAAAAATTAGTGACAAGAAAACACGTTCGATAAATTTGAAGACACAATACGAAGGAGATCTCGAATCTACCGTCTTTTAGACGGACGTTACGTCTTCTGGGTCCAAGTCAGGGATCCGACCCTTCTATGGAACCTCTTCCCTTACCGATGGGTGAGATCATAAGAACAGACCTCTTAAGGTACGTGTTTCCTCGGACCGTCCGATGTCAGGTACCTCAACGGTTCTCAACCTGTGTTGACTCGTTTATCGTGAAAGGGAAAGAAAAGTATGTTTCACTTTTAGAACTTAGGAAGTTCTATTTTATGTGCTTTCATAGAAATAAAGTCATATCTCTTCATAGGAATAAAGTCATATGAACTTTATTTATAGGAATAAAGTCATAAACAATTTATTGTAGGGGTTTTATTTTTAGAATTTCTTTTTATAACCGTATATAAGTCAAGTCAAGTCAGTGAGTCAGTGCAGGCTGAGAAACACTGGGGTACTTGGCGCCGTGTGGTCCGAAGGGACAGGTAGTGGTTGAGGGCCTCAGATGGGTTTGGGTACAGGTATCTCAGCCAGTACGGTAGGTTAGTAGAGTAGGAGACACCAGGGGAAAAGAAGGACGGGAGTTAGAAAGGTTCGTAGTCCCAGAAAAGTTTACTCAGTCAAGAAACTTAGTCCACCGGTTTTATAACCTCAAAGTCGAAGTTGTAGTCAGGAAGGTTGCTTGTGGGTCCTGACTAGAGGAAATCCTATCTGACCAACCTAGAGGGACGTCAGGCTCCCTGAGAGTTCTCAGAAGAGGTTGTGGTGTCAAGTTTTCTTAGTTAAGAAGTCACGAGTCGAAAGAAATATCAGGTTGAGAGTGTAGGTATGTATCTGATGACCTTTTTGGTATCGGAACTGATCTACCTGGAAACAACTGTTTCATTACAGAGACGAAAAATTATACGATAGATCCAACCAACATTGAAAGGAAAGTTCCTCATTCAAAATTAAAGTACCGACGTTAGTGGTAGACGTCACTAAAACCTCGGGGGTTTTTATTTCAGTCGGTACCAAAGGTGAGAAAGGGGTAGGCAAACGGTATTTCACTACCCTACTCTACGGTACTAGAAACAAAAGACTTACAACTCGAAATTCGGTTGAAAAAAGTGAGAGAAGAAAGTGAAAGTAGTTTTCCGAGAAATCAAGAACAAGTGAAAGACGGTATTCCCACCACAGTAGACGTATAGACTCCAATAACTATAAAGAGGACCGTTAGAACTCAGGTCGAACACAAAGAAGGTCGGGTCGCAAAGAGTACTACATGAGACGTATCTTCGATTTATTCGTCCCACTGTTATATGTCGGAACTGCGTGAGGAAAAGGACAAACCTTGGTCAGACAACAAAGTACAGGTCAAGATTGACAACGAAGGACTGGACGTATGTCCGAAGAGTTCTCCGTCCAGCCCACCAGACCCTAAGGGTAGAGAAGGTATTCAAAGGTCAAATAACACTAGGTGTGTAGAATTTTAAAATTTTGTAATACATCAGTCTCTTTTTGCAGTTCTATAACATTTTTTCTACAAACGTTATGTATATTTATCGAGATGTATTAGGGATGTTTAACCATTCTTCTATGTGGTGAGTAATCCTTTTACAAATCACCTGTATTTGACCGTTGAATGTTTCTTTATGTTTAGGTATTTATATACGGGTCTTGGTACTTTTTACTCCTTTACGTATAATTGTATCATTTCTCTACGATAAAGTAAAGGTGTTTTAACCGTGTTTTAAATTTTAGGGCTATTATCGTTTATACCTGTTTTCACATCCCTTGACTTTTGTAAGTCATGACAACCCTTATATTTGACCATGTTCGTGAAACTTCTCGTGAACCGAATAGTTCATCTCAAATTCTGAATCCGAAACACAATACCTTCTGAGAAGGTTTTCGTGTATCCTCTATCCCACTTTACAAATTTCGACATCTTTTTTTTTTTGACACTATATAAGTGTCTTAAATTTTACTTAGTTTCAAAGTTTTACGTTACAACTCACCGTTTTTCGTTCAACGTTTTCTTATACATACACTATAATTTAAAGACATTTAATAAATACTTATACAGTGATACATCTTTTATTAAAAAATTTTGTAAGTACCCTTACTATACATGGTTTGAATCCTTTACAAAAAAAGGATTACTACTCCCTCTCTTTTCGTTACCTTTTAACACAAAACTCAACATCGACTATAAAATAAATGTTTTTTATTTTCTTCTACTCCTGTTATACTGTTTTTAATATTTAGATAGTTTAACGAAAGATTTGTGAACTTCATTTAGTATAGATTTTATTTTGTTTTTTATTTTTTGTTTTGTACATAATAAAAATAAATCCGTGTAAGTCCTTTGTCTTATTTTATAAACCTCTAGATCTCCACGGCTATGCCTAATTCTCATGTTTTGATTTTTACCTTAAGAAAGACTTGTGGACAAACGGATAATGTGTTAAACCGACTTCAAAGTACACGGTTGTTTCGTGGTATTCGTAAGAAAATGATCTCTGTAGGACAACTCAACAGTGGTTCGAATCGATGAATTCGTAGATGGTTCGTGGATGATTCGAAGTCCTGGAGGGTCCCAAGGGACTCATCTCCGACCTCTTCTCTAGGAAGAAACTAAAATCTCGAGACCTTAATTTTCTTTTCTGATAACCTCGGACTATGTTTTAAAGACCGAATGCAAACACCCCAAAAACATTGGATCAGTTCTTTCCTTGTTGGTTCAATATATAAATAAATGTGGTAATACCCAATGATGTTCTATTACTTATGTCAAGGACACGATATGTTATTGAGGAATAACGAATAGATAAAGTACAAAACATCAAACAAAGACAAATAGGGTAAGAGGATAAGATAAAGAAGGAGGGAGGGAAAGGGGAAACCATCGGGACAAAGAAAAGATACAGACACTCAGACAAAGACAAAACATACATCTAAGTAAACATAATTAAAAATCTAAGGCGTATATTCACTATAGTATATAAACAGAAAGAAACAGACTCGAACGAAGTGAATCATACTGTAAGAGACCCAGGTAGGTACAACGACGTTTACCGTTATAAAGTAAGAAAGACGTCCGACTCATTGTAAAATAAGGTAAGGTTATAGAAGAATTTGGTTAGTAGATAACTACCCATGAACCCAATAAGGGTACAAAACCAATGACATTTATCAAGACGATACTTATATTCCCACGTTGGTCAAATCTGAGAACTGAGAATCAGTTTTCATGATCTCAAAACCCTTAGAGGGAACTGAAGACTTTCTGATAGGGGTTTCTTCCTTGAAATTACTGAGAAAAGGAACCCGAACCAGGAAGTAAGTAACAAGACCATGACTAACGTGTCTATGTTTCTCTCTTATGTACGTCTCGGGAGGAAAGATGAGGTTGGTTATCGTTACTACTTCTTGGAGGGGCGAGAGGACCCAGTACCAGAGACGAGGGAACCCGGACCAAATACGATGACTCGAGGACGGGTCCTGGAATGATGACGAGTCGTACGTAAGTTGGTCGACGGGACGTACGTACCTCTTTTGTACGGTCTGTGTGTCTCTGAAACGAGAACATCCCGTCTCGTTCGTGGTTTGCGACGTCGTTCTACTTCGGCAGGTTTTATAGAGTGGGTTCGGTGACCTTTGGACCTCATCGATGTCTTTGTCAAAAGGGTCTCTCAGGAAGTTCAGGTTCCGACGTAAAAAGGAAGGTCCTCCTCTACCCGAGAGACCATCCCCAAAAGCCTCCCTTTCCCCTTCGACATGAAACTCGTCTACGATTCCCTGACTCGAACCTGGGTCCTGGGACGTACTTTTTCGTTCGTGAGAAGTGTGTCACTTCTCGTACGGAAACCCTTCACGGTCACTTGTAGACACCTACTTCTCCCTCTCTACCTCTCAGTCTCGGAGACGGTTGATAACGTGGGACTGAGACTCTCTATGGAACCAGGAAGAACTTGTCATGGTAGGATCTCCGAAGACCTCTGGAACGGGAAGAGGGACCCTTGGAACGGGAAGAGGGACCCTTGTCTCGGGAGGACTTGGTGTGTGGACGGAGGTGGGGAAGTTGAGTATCATAGGGGGAGAAAACAGTCCTTGTCCCTGGTAAGTTGGGAGTGTGTATATAGTACGTGGGAAAGAAACGGATTTAAGAAGACACAAGACACCTCATTTCTTCTTATTTCTCTAGAGACAAAAAGGACGAGGAACCTCAAAACAATAAATTGTAGACTTCACCACCCTGATACTCGATACTTTTAAAGTACCTATGGTACACAACCTTTTTTTTTTCTTTTTGTAACAAAATTACCTTTCGAAAAATTTTCTGTGCCGTGTACAGGGATAGACCCACTTCTGTCGTAAGAGTATAAAGGGTACTACCATGTCCGAGTAGTATGTCTGGCGACTCCTAGGTCTTCATCTGTGTCTATCTCTACTACATCTATTATTACGACTAACTCGTGAGTACCGACTTTTTATGTGAACTAAACAACTTCTTTTCCTTCTTCCCTTCCAAGACCACAGGCAGACAGAAACCGAAAGTGGAGAGATGACTCAAAATCCCGACATAAGGTACTACAGGTAATCTGTAGAAAGACCTACAGGATGACTGGAGAGTTTCAGGTCTGTAAGTTTTATTTATGCAGAAGGTTGGGTTTGTGAGAGGGGAGAATGATAATTTCAGTGGTAGTGGTGTCCGACTCATTGAGGTACGACTAAGTAAGGATAGAGGAGGAACAGGGGGTGCGGACGAGACAACACGTTGACTGTCCAGACCGTCACTTTATAAAGTGTGAAAATAGGGGGTGTAAAGGTCACAGGGGTCGAGTGAATCAAGGAGTACTAGAGAATAAATCTGGAACGATTGAGGGAGGAGTAACTAGAGAACGTCGAGTATAAAGGACGGAAGTCGAATAGAGTAGGTGAGGACGGTCTATGAGAAGAATTTTGTCCTGGGTTTACCCAGTGATTGGACGGGACTACGGAAAGTTCTGAGGGGTGTGGGACGTCTCCTGTCTTGTAAGGAAGTTATAGATTCCAGGAGACTAGACCGGAGTAACGGGGTTCTGGAGAAGGGAAGACTGTAGGAGATGAGGACGGCACGAAATTACACCATTCAGAGCTGACTGCGAAGGAAAATGGATCTTATGACAGGATGGTAAACTTGTGAAAATGTGGACTGAGTTGGAAACTCCGGTAGTTTGCAATAGGGGGATGTGCTTCGGAAGGGACTTGAGGAGTCCAACCTTCATTTGTGACCGGGAACCGTTGAGTGTAATATGAAATAGGACACCGTATTACCAACAGATAAAAGAAAAGAAAGAAAGAAAAAAAAAATTGACAACAAAGGTAAATAAGGAAGTCGTTTCATCTTTTACAGAAATGCCATTTTTTATTTTTATGAGTTACTTGTCAAGAACACTTACTTATATTTGAACGAGAAAACCGGTAAAATAGAGAAACCAAAACATTATTACTACTATTAAAAAACACCATATTATATCGACAAAGGACCCCCGAATCTGTCATTTCCTAAACGGACGTTACTCCCTCTGAACCCAAACTAAGGACTCAACCCTTCTAAAGAACCTCTTCCTTTACAGATGAGTAAGTTCATAAGAACGACCTTTTAGGGTACCTATCTCCTCGGAGTGTCCGATGTCAACGTTTCTCAGTCTGTGTTGACTTGTTGATTGAGGAACGAAAATGAAAAATGAACGTATCGAGAAGACGTTTCAGTTAATCACTTAATTTCAAACTTAAACACTCCTGTTCGTATGATAAAAAAGGTGGAAATTCTCTGCAAAGACAAAGTAGTGACCACAACAAGAAATACGATTCGTACCTCTTTTTGACGACAAAACTTATATTGACTGTTCAACACAAAGTACCGTTCGAAGAGTAGTAGAACAAAGGTGAGAAAAAAGAAAACCCAAGATGGACAACTACCCCACACTTCCTTCTCACGAATGACGAGATTCTTAAGGACGATTACATTAAACCTGTCTGTGATGAAGTTTCGGATGTGTACGAAGTAGTAGTGATTTGTGAAGACTTTTGTATTGTTGGTCCAGTACAAAAGGGATTTGGAAAAAATTCTACGAAACTAGGAATATCGTCCGTAGCTCACTGTGCAGAATTGAAAAACATTGTCCTTCCTACGTTATCGTAAACACTCAAGAAGTTTCGGCCTTTTGACGTATAAGGTCAGTAATTTCCATACTAAAAGACACAACAAAAGACACGAACGAGGACTTTCTGCCACCGGGAATAATTTAAACTTACGTTGAGATCTAATTAACCGTCGGTTGTCTCTTCGTAAAATGTTTCAAATGGTATTGAGTGCAATCGTAATAATCTGTATAAGTTACTTATCCGATTGAAATCTTTACTAAAAGTACTTGATTATCAGGGGGGAAAAAAAGATGTCACAGTTCTAAAAATTTTACAAAAATAAACGAAAATTAAAAAACTGGAAAATCAGTGAATCTTTATCATTTCGGGAGGAAGACTTATCAGTATATTAAATTAATCGACATCTATAAACGGAAAACTAAATCGGTTTCAAACTTTTACAAGAGATTCGAAAATTATCTCTTAGTCCGTATCTAGTTGAGATACGTTCTATTCCGTAATATCGTAACCACGTAAAATTAAACTGAAGTTTAAACCGGTCTACAGAAACATTCAACTCAGATGTATTGTGTTTACTAGAACATAACATGAATGAGTCATTATAAAAGGGTACGAACGATAAAAGAGTCACACGTGTCTAGAGAAAAGTTCATACAAAATTACAATCGTATTTGAAGAATATAAACGTAGAAGAAAAACTGGTTATTTTGTTTTATCTTTTTAGGTTTTGTTTAAGTTTCTCTTATATGTCTTTAAGTTCGATGTAAATCGAACAACACATCAACACGTTGTTGATGTTATTAAAACTGAAGACGGATCAATTAAAGTAAGTTTCTATCTATCGTATCGTACTTGATATTCTTACGTAGTGTATGTTAAGGATACACACCAAACACACGAAAGACATATCGTAGTAGACTTATATTACCGTGATAATCATCGTAACTTCATTCTTTTAGAATATAAAAGGAAAGTGTCTTAAAAACGGTTTGTAACTAAAAAAATTGAAAGTGTAAAGGGTCGTACTTCCTATTAAGAAAATTGTCATTAACTCTATGTTTGCCGAACTTGACTGTGTAAGTGGGGTAATCAGTTAAAAGTAACTTTAGGATCGTATATGTATCGTGATATTAGTCATTTACTGGATACTTTATACTATCTATAGTTATTTATCTACTGTATACCTAGTAAACCAATACTTAAAAAATTTTTACGATGTATCCGTTCTTTCAGTGACACCGGACTGTGTCTTTTAATTGATACTTCCTTTTTGACCTCTATTTGAATTCTGTCCCATACCAAACCCCCTTGTACTTCATATAAGGGTCGAAACCCACAGTGAACTCCTTTCCCATTTCCTCCTCGTATTTGTTACTGTTCGGTTTCTTTCCGACTAGACTACCGGGTCAACACGGGACCGAACTAAGACATGACCTTCGCAGTCAATGTAAATGGTGACATCTAAAGGAAGGGTTTCCTGGAAGAGGTGAGTACCGGATCTTCCCCGTTGGGTTTATGTTGAACTGTCGGGCGGAAGGTATGTCGGTGGAACCGATTACCCGGTTTTCAGGATGTTGTTCGATTCGGTTAATCTAAAGACAGGATCTGTAACTTACCTCTACGAGTCTTTGTCTCAGTCAGTTCACAACTTGTCAATTCCATCTTCCAGTATCTACATCCCTGACTTCGAAGTCTTTTTCTTTCCGATTCGTCTGCAAATTCTTCCTTGACCAGGCTATCTGAGTACTTCTCGATGTCTCGCTCATCAAAGGATTACTGAGGTCACAACATTTCAGGTTCACGTTAGGACTCGACGTAAAGGAACTGTCTTCGGTTGTTCTCAAACAAACAAACAAACAAAAGGAACGTGATTCAGTAGAGACTCTGTTACGAAGAAAGATTTATCATCAGTAGAAATAAAAAGTGATTACAGTAAGTAATGATGAGGAGAGACGGTGAAAAAGACGACAGTGAAGTCGACGACTATGTAGAGAAAAAATAATGGGAAAGGACAAAATAGAGAGAGAGACCATTCAAATGGTTGTAAAAAATCGTAATAGTGATTGTTCCAAATTGGTAAATACTTCTACTCCGTTGAACGTAAACCAGTTATTTAACTGGTTAATAAGACTATCCCTAAAAAATAGAAACTATAAACCAATAAAAGTAGTAATAAATTATAAACTCATAAAAATTAACGAAACCTAACTCTTAATAAGACTTCAGTATTTTTAGTGAACTGTACGTAACTTGTTAAAAGTATATTCTATACCGATAGTAACAAAAGAATCCATTAGTTGTCATAAATTATTAAGAGGTTAGGTTTATTACTAAATAAATGCTGAATTTTACTCATCGTATTTTACTCGAACACTGGGAATTTTGATACAAATTTAATGATCCGGTAAGTACAGATAACGACTAGTTGTGCAACGATCACCCTCTTTTTCTATTCTTTGTCTGTAGTCAATCTTCAGTACCATTGGGTAAGACCTTTTTTTATTAACGTAAATTTTTAGAAGAAACAGACGATTACGTAAGTAATTCAGTAAGAAGGGAAGTGAGTTATTTATCTATAAATTATGGATGATATATGATCTGTTACTTGTTCAAAACTCTTGTGTCTTTACATGTTCTGTTTTAGGGAAGACGGGACCTGGAATATACGATTACTCCCGTTTTTATTTGTTTAATATTACATATTAGGTTGTCTTCCTTTACCCACGATATTCTTTCATTATTCATTTCTATTTCCTATCTCTCACGACTCCCCGTCCACGTGTCGACAAAAGTTATGTTATTAGTCCTTTCTCCAGAGACTGAACAACTGAAAACTTGTCTCTGAACCCATTCATCCCTTCCTTGGTATAATAAGAGACCCCGTGCCAGACCTAATAGATATTCATAAACGATTTGTGTACTTCTTAACACTGTGAGCTGTAAAGGACAACTAGAGTACCTTCCTTAAGGTAACACCGGAGACATAGGGCCATATCACAACTTAACATAGAGGATTCTCGTAGACATGACACACCTAGTGTTATTTGACACCTTTTAAGACTCTCTCTACCCTGATGGTCTGGTGGACTGGATGGAGAACTCTTTGGATATACGTCCAGTCCTTCGTTGTCAATCTTGCCCTGTACCTTGTTGTCTGACCAAGGTTTATCCTTTTCCTCACGCAGTTCCGACATATAACAGTGGGACGAATAAATTGAAGATACGTCTCATGTAGTACTCTTTGCGACCCGACCTTCTTCGTGTTCGACCTTAGTTCTAACGACCCTCTTTATAGTTAGTGGAGTCTATACGTCTACTGTGGTGGGAATACCGTCTTTCACTTCTCCTTGATTTTTCGGAGAACTACTTTCACTTTCTCCTCTCACTTTTTCAACCGAATTTCGAGTTGTAAGTCTTTTGATTCTAGTATCGTAGAACAGGGTAGTGAAGTACCTTTTATCTACCCCTTTGTCACAGTCTGAAATAAAACCCCCCGTGGTTTTAGTGACGTCTACCACTAACGTCGGTACTTTAATTTTATGCGAATGAGGAACCTTGTTTTCAATACTGGTTGGATCTATCATATAACTTTTCGGTTCTATAATGAAACGGTTGTTTTCAGGCAGATCAGTTCCGATACCAAAAAGGTCACCAGCACATACCTACACTCTCAACCTGACACTTCTTTCGATTCACGACTTCTTAACTACGAAAACTTGACACCACAACCTGTTCTGAGGACTCTCAGGGAACCTGACGTTCCTCTAGGTTGGTCAGGTAGGATTTCCTCTAGTCAGGACAAACAAGTAACCTTCCTGGTTACAACTTCGACTTTGAAGTTATGAAACCGGTGGAGTACACTTCTCAACTGAGTAACCTTTTCTGGGACTACGACCCTCCGCAACCCCCGTCCTCCTCTTTCCCTGCTGTTTCCTACTCTACGGACCTACCGTATTGACTGAGTTACCTGAACTCAAACTCACTAGAGGTCCTCAACCACTACCTGTCCCTCCGGACCGTACGATACTAAGTACCCCAGTGTTTCTCAGCCCGTGCTGACTCACTGACTTGACTTAACTTGAGTTTTCGTAGACAACTTCAGGAGAACTCTTACACTACAATAAACCTTTATTCTGTATAGGTCTACATTAGTTCATTTGTCCCCAGTATGACCTAATCTCACCCAGAATTTAGGTGACTGACTATAGAAATATTTTCTTTCCTCTCCCTCTAATCTATGTCTCTCTGACTCCCCTGTACGTCCCTACTTCCGGTACACTGTTACCTTCGTCTCTAATCTCACTACATCAGTGTTCGGTCCCCTGTGACTGGTTGCCGGTCATTGCTAGCAGACGATCCTTCTCTGTACCTTTCTAAGAAAGGATCACGAAGTCTCTCTCGTACCCGGACGTACGAGTCAACGAGTCAACACAGACTGAGAAATCCTGGGGTCCCTGACATCGGGCGGTCCGAGGAGACAGGTACCCTAAAGGGTCCGTTTTTATGACCTCACACAACGGTAAAGGAGGAGGTCCCGTACAGGGACTCGTTCCCTACCTTAGGTACAGAAGACATGACGTCCGTCTAAAAAATGGTGACTCGGTAACCCCTTCTGGTCGTACCCGGATACCTATGGAACTAAAATCTAAACGTCAGAAATCTTGCGACTATCTTATTGAGAAATAACGAAATTCGGTGATGAAACACCGTTTAATAATACTGTCGAAATTTTTTGATGACTTCATTTCACTTCTCTTCAACGAGTCAACACAGACTGATAAACACTGGGGTACCTGACATCGTACGGTCCGAGAAGACAGGTACCCTAAAAGGTCCGTTCTTATGACCTAACCCAACGGTAAAGGAAGAGGTCCCCTAGAAGGGTTAGGTCCCTAACTTGGACCCAGAGGGCGTAACATTCGTCTACGAAAATGGGAGACTCAGTGTATTTGGTCCTTTTTCGTACGATCTACCGAAACTTTACGTGTATATACACGTTTGTTGGTGATCGTGTTGTCGTCGTTAACTAAAGAAGAAAAAAGGAAACTATATCTATTAATTTCTCTACACTTTTGTGTTGACGAGTCTACTCACTCAGGTCCCTGTTTGAGTTCCAGTGACGAAAGTGCACTAGTACATTGACGGTGGCACCTGGTGTCTTTTGGAAAAAATAGAACGAAGGTAGTAGAGTAGGGTTCTTTATAAGGTTACTTCGTAATCAAGGAAAAAAAAAAGACTTAATAAAAATGGAAAAGGAAAACCGGTTCCTCGATGTATACAAGAAAGAATTACAACAGGACGGGTTGTCTTGACAAGAAGTCATTACAACGAAGACCACTACTAAGTAAAGTCCTGTATCCACAACGACGATGAAGGTCTTACTACCTCAATCGGGACGAGACAGCGTTGTTTCCTTTCTTCGAAACTTAGGGACGTTACAGGTCTATCCGTCCCACCTCACTTACTCGTTCTGTCTCTCTGTTAACTGAGGTCGTACAAGTAACTGGTAACAGTCAGAGAAAACGTTTTGTTGAAAGTTTCCTAAAAAAAAAAACTACTTATATCAGAAAAGGTCCAGTTAATTAAAGTATACGACCATAATTTTTTCGAGACAAAACGTTAAGTGTAGTTGTCTTAAAGGACTCCTAACATTACTTAGACTTACTTACGAACACCAGACAAATCCCAGTACAACGTGAGAACGAACCTTAGGTACGAAAAAAGGGCTGTTCTTAGGTGTGAGAAGTGGAGGTGATTTCCTCTCTCTCAAGGGTGGAGTAGTCGATGAAAACCGGTAACCCAGGTGAAACCCGGTATCTCATACTTGTCTGTGTCGTCTCAAAGATAAAACTCGAGTCCGGAATCCTCCGGAGAGTACAAAGACGAGTAGGGAGAACACGAATACGGTCTTGGTATTTTTTATACTGTGTCAATCACTACCGGGTCTCCTACTCTTTTCTAGACTTGAATTGACGTATAACCTCAGTTCCAGGTGTCTCAGGTCGGATCTTAAGAATTGGGCACACGACCCGACACGACACGAATCAGGGAGTCAACACAGACTCACAAACACTGGGGTACCTGATGTTGGACGGTTCCGAGGAGTCAGGTATCCCTAAGAGGTCCGTTCTTATAACTTCACCCAACGGAAGGGGAGGAGGTCCCCGAAAAGGGTATGGTTTGGGTCCAGAGGGTATAACGTCCACCTAAGACATGGTAGATTCGGTGGTCCCTTCGGGAGAATTGGGAATCGACTAGTTTTTTTACACACTCACTCTTAGAGTTGAACAAATTCAGTGACTCAGAAAACTCACAAACAATACGTAGTAGTAAAACTGTTGTTCCCTGATTATCACGTCCACCCTACCTGTTCCTCTCTGTAATATGTCTTTCATTTGTTCGAATACCATCTTCACGGATAACGACTAAAACAATACTATCACCTCTGTCTCGTACTATAAAATCTTCCTTTATTTCTGGTAGTACCTCATAATGATACGACCTCATGAGGACAAGAGAACCACTACTGTAATCAATATACTTAGTGAGTGCCAGAAATTCAAAGTAAAATAAATGAATGGGTTAGGGTCTCACTAACCCTATTACTATACTTTTATTTGATAAACTTTTCTGAATTCAATAGATTACGATATATATGAGTACACTTAATAATAATTGGTAGTATTTAACAAACTAGTAGTAACATAATATATATATATATATATATAATGTACTATATCACTTCTTCTAACTAACTATGACTATAACACTTCTTCTTTTACTCCAAAACTATTAGTGGAAATTCCTGTAGTCAAGTCTATTGTGAGTGAACAACAAGTCAGTGGTTCAGTACAGGTTAAACGACACTGGAGTACTTGACGTTGTGTGGTCCGAAGGGACAGGAAGAGATAGAGAGACTCAAACCCGGTTGAGTACAAGTAACTCAGTGACTATGGTAGGTTGGTAGAATAGGAGACAAATGGGGAATAGGAGAATGGGAGTTAGAAAGGGTCGTAATCCTATAAAAGATCACTTATCCGAGAAGCGTAGTCCACCGGTTTCATAACCTCGAAGTCGAAGTCGTAGTCAGGAAGGTTACTTATGAGTCCCAACTAGAGGAAATCCTAACTGACCAAACTAGAGGAACATCAGGTTCCCTGAGAGTTTTCGGAAGTGTTGATGTTAAGTTTTCGTAGTTAAGAAACCACGGGTCGGAAGAAATACCAGGTTGAGAATTGGCGGTATGTACTGATGACCTCTTTAGTATCCAAACTGGTCTACCTGGAAACAACCGTTTCACTACAGAGACGAAAAATTATACGACAGATCCAAACAGTATGGAAAAGAAGGTTCCTCGTTTGCAAAAAATTAAAGTATCGACGTCAGTGACAGACGTCGTTACAATCTCGGGTTCTTTTATTTTAGACAGTGACAAAGGTGAAAAAGGGGTAGATAAACGGCACTACTCTGGTCTACGGTACTAGAAGTAAAAAACTTACAACCCAAAATTCGGTCGAAAAAACGAGAGGAAAAAGTGAAAGTAGTTCTCCGGGAAATCAAGGAGAAACGAAAGACGGTAATTTCACCATAGTAGTCGTATAGACTCCAATAACTATAAAGAGGGTCGTTAAAACTAAGGTCGAACACGAAGTAGGTCGGACCGTAAGGTGTACTACATCCCACTGTCATATGTCGGAACTTCGTAAGGAAAGGGTCAAAACTTGGTCAGGTAACAAAGTACAGGTCATGATTGACAACGAAGAACAGGACGGATGTCCAAAGAGTCCTCCGTCCATTCCACCAGTACATAAGGGTAGAGAAATTTTTAAAAGATGAAACAACACCAGGTGTGAGTGCATATCATTGTACTGTTTAATTAACATAATAAACCTAAATATAAGAGGAGGATTTAAAGAAACAACAGAAAACGTAGAATTATAAAAGGAAAACCTCCCCATTTCTACCGTCTCCTTATCCTGCCCTTCTGGTGAAAGAGGGAGTGTTTAAGGAGTTTTCTTGTAAAGTTGCGACTCGTTTGAGGTGTTTTGTTGAAGACATCCGACCGTCTCCTGTAGTCCGTTGGTCTTTTCGTCTGGTAACAGAAGTTTTTGTCCATCCTTTTTTATATTTTCTACTTTTTACTCTGTTTCCTCCACCCCTCCCTCGAGGCAGGGTCCTTCCCTTCGGGCAGGGTCCTTCCCTTAAAATTCTTCTCTCCAAAGGTTTGTGGTCCTTTGTGAGAGGGACGACTCAGACACCGCTCGGAACCTTTGTGTCTCCCGTCGTATTGTCCTTCCTTTTTATTTATTTATTAATTTTGGTTCTCTAATGTTCGGGTTGTCATTGAGGGGGTCGCCTTTTCGTCGTGTCTGCGGACGTAGGCGGTAACCCTTCACCCCCGTCCCGTCCCTGCGCGCCCTCCGCGCCCGACGTCTCGAAACATTCTTAGCCCGTCCTTGCGGGGTGCGCGTTGGTCTTACTAGATTGAACCCGATCGTTTGGTCTGACACCCTATCGATGGCGTGCTTATCGAGCTTATATTCTGTGGTGGTCCTGACTCGTGTCTTGTTTCCTGTCTTGCCCTTTTCGGCCGACGTCTGGTAGGGGGCGGCCCCTGTCGGTCGGTCTCGACATTCCTGACCTTTCCCCGTTAACGTCTGGGTCTCTCTGAAATGAATGGATTGACGTTCGTCCGAAGAAACGATTCTGAAGACCCCCACGACCTGTCAGTGTTAGACGGAGTACCCCACGCGGTCGCCAGGTGGGTCTTTCGACTCGTCGTCGCCGTCTTTTCCACTGTTCGGCGCCGCTTACGCGAGCGGTTTGAGGACTCGATGAGCCTGGGCCCTTCCCGTGTTTCGCGTCAAGGTCGGCTTAGACACGGAGACTCCCGACGGACTCGCGGCTTGGACTCGCCGAACCTGGCCCCTTCACGTGCGTCGGATCCCGGCCGGGGTCTACCAAGGGCCGACTCGTAGCATCTCGGCCTCGCCAAACACGCGGCGATCTTCCCTGTTCAGTTTGCCCCGACTCTGTGTGCTGTCGCGATAAACAGACGTCGTAGGGGGGAGGGGTGTCGCGTTGACTTGATCACTCGGATTTTTTGGTCGTTTGTCTTCTTTAATTTGTCTCCCTTGGTGGAACCTTCACTAGGGTGTGCCTGGTGTCGTCTCTTCCCAGTCTATATAAAAATGATAAAAATTTTAGTAAGGAAAAAAAACAACAAAAAACAAAAATCAAAAAAAAGAGAAAAAACAAAAAAAAGATTGAAAAAAGTTAACAATTCAGAAGATAAAGAGGAGATTAAAAATAAAGATATTGGTTGATAATGATAAATTTTTTTTTTTCTGAAAAAAAAAAAAAAAATTCCGTTTGTGGTATATATCAGAGACCTACCAGCAACCACCAAAAAACAAAAAAACAAAAAAACAAAAAAAACAAACAAACAAAAATTATTAAGAACCAAAAAAGAAAGAAAGAAGGAAAAAGGAAGAAGAAAAGAAATTATAACATAGAAACTTTTAGGTTGGAGATGAGATCTAAAAATTAGAAACGAGAATCCAAAAACAACAGTTAAAACATGTAAATTTTTGGGTTTGAAGTGATGGGTTCAAATGGACTCTCGCTCTAATGACCGAACTGGTGAGAGAGGAGGAAACCTGAGAGGAAAAAGAGGTGGTCCACCGGAGACAGAGAAAGGAGGGGGTAGAGAAAAAAATAGGTTGAGACACTTAGAGGCACACAAGGTCTGCCACCTCTTGTGGATTCCTTGACCAATGACCGTCCTAAACAGAGAGAGGAAGAGTAAGGAGAGAGAATAGGAGGACCAGTGGAGACAGATGAAGGAGGAAGAGGAGAAGGGGCATATTGAGACATTTATGGAGACTCGCCAGGTCTGATATCTCGCGTGTATTCCTTCACTGATGACCGATCGAACGAGAGAGGAGAAAACTATAGTGGCGTAGAGTAAGGTCAATGGAGATTGATGGGGGGAGGTAGAAGAGAAGAGGAACATTGAGTCACTTGGAGAGACTCACAGGGAGTTACACCTCTTTGAAAAGTAGGAATTGGATCTACAAAATAGTAGTCACGACATATCTACCTCTTCAGATCTCCGATGACATTTTTATTTTGACTTTTGGTCTTCGTCCTCCGAATTTAGGTTTCGGACTTTTGTAATCTCTTGAGAACTTAAGTCCCTTGTAATTCGTTTTCCTCGAGTAGTTTTCGGAAGTATGGATGTGACTTTGGTTCGAGGTGGATTCCCGGTTGTTCAAGGTTTTGTTCTGTATAGTGAGTTTAAGAGGTCGTTGTGTCCTTGTGAGGGGACTCGAAGTTATATGTCCGTCGAGTTTTAATAAGGTTTTGGAAACTACAGAGTATTGGGTAATGCCCAGTGAGGTGACGTGAGGTCTCTCTTCTTTGGGTCGAGGTGGGTGGTTTTGAGGTTGTGTTCGGAGGGATTGGTCCTTTGGAACTGTTCGGTGACTATCTTGGGGTGGGTGTCACTCCTTCGAGGTATTATTTCTCTTGAGGTGTTTAATGGTCTTATATTTTTCCGGTGGGGTTTGCGTCGTTATATTGGTTCTACTTCTCTGTCTCCTTATGAGTCGTCCATTTCCTTGTCCTGTCAACGGGTGGTTTGGTTTGGTTTCTCCTTCTTCATCCCTTAGATGGACTCTTCCTTAAGGCTTATAACTATCACTTTTACTAGGTTTGAGAACTTTAGTTTTACCTTAGTGTCTATTTATCGGATCTCTGTTCCTAACTCTTCTACGTTCTTTCCAAATTGTTCCTGGATCTTCTTTATTTTTTCTCAGTTTTATATTACTTATTGCGTTATTCACTCTAGCCTTTGTGAGACCTCCGTTGTTTATCATCTTATTGCCTCCGTCTTCTATCCTAATCACTTTATCTTCTATCTTACCATCTTTATTTACTTAGTTTCTCCTTTTTTCTTTTTGCTTAATTTTCTTTGCTCCTGTTAGAGTCTCTGGAGGTCCTGTTATACTTTGCGAGGTTGTAAACTTAATATCCTCAGGGTCTTCTTCTTCTGTCTTTCTTTCTAGTACTCTTTTAGGAACTCCTCTATTATCAACTTTTGAAGGGATTTTACCCCTTCCTTTATTAGTGGGTTCAGGTTCTTTGTGTCTCTCAAGGTTTATCCTATTTGGGTTCCGCTTTGTGGGGTTCTGTGTATAATTAGTTTAATTGTTTCTAGTTTGTGTTTCTTGTTTATAATTTTCGTCGTTCCCTTTTTGTTGTTTATTGTGTGTACCCCTAAAGGTATTCCTATTGTCGACTAGAAAGTTATCTTTGAGAAGTCCGGTCCTCCCTTACCGTTCTGTATGAATTTCACTACTTTCTGTTATTGGATGTCGGGTCTAATGACATGGGTCGTTCCTAGAGTAAGTTTATACTTCCTCTTTAGTTTTCGAAATGTCTGTTCGTTTTCGACTCTCTTAAGTCGTGGTGGTTTGGTCGAGAGGTTGTTTAAGATTTCCTATAAGAGATCTGTCCTTTGTGCTTTTCCCACATATTTGGGCTTGGGTTTTGTTATTTCATTTACCATTGCCCTAGTATGAATAGTTATTAATGGAATTTGCATTTACCCAACTTGTGGGGTTGGTTTTCTGTTTCTGATCGGCTTACCTATGTTTTTGTTCTGGGGAGATATACGACGAATGTTCTCTGGGTGGAGTTTTGTTCCCTGTGTATGTCTGACTTTCACTTCCCGACCTTTTTCTATATGGTACGTTTATCTCTGGTTTTCTTTCGTCCTCACCGTTATGAGTATAGGCTATTTTATCTGAAATTTTGTTTCCGACACTTTTCTCTGTTTCTTCCGGTGATGTATTACTAGTTTCCTAGTTAGGTTCTTCTTCTATATTGTTAATATTTATATATACGTGGGTTATATCCTCGTGGTGTTATACATTCTGTTTACGATTATTCATACTTTCCTCTTTAGTTGTTATTGTGTTATTATCACCCTCTGAAATTATGGGGTGAGTGTGGATACCTGTCTAGTTGATTTGTCTTTTAATTGTTTCTTT